>OMLB01027907.1:6927-24948 GCA_900302555.1 Myripristis jacobus | reverse complement strand
TGTTTGGGGTCAATTTGACCCCAGCCAATGTTTAACGTCTCTAAATGAATGATTAACATCATTTTTTTTGCTTCATATTTAATGAGTGTTCCTAATGCAATGGGCACTACCGTGTAAACATGAAATTGACATTATGATATGTTTTCAATGTCCTGTTCACTCTTTGTAACGCATTGGTTATAAATAACAAAAATCTGTACTTAGAAATAATATAAAGCCATTAAAACACCAAAAATTAATATTTCTTTCCAATTTCAGATCAATCAGTGAGATTTTATGGTGATTTGCATATTTTTTCCATCGTCGCGTAATAGGAGTACTGGATGTATAAGTGGGGGTGGGGTTATGTTTTATTTAAAGGGCTATTTAGGTAATCAACAAAGAAACATAAAGTACCTGACACATAAACTTTGGTAACAATTTTAGTTATAATAATTTTGTGGAAGTTTAAACTGCAGGGGTCAAATTGACCCCAAACATAAAATATGTTCAAAAATGTGAACGTAACAGGAGGGTTAAGGGCCCCTGGGGGTCCCTGGGCCCCACTTTGAGAACCACTGCGTTAAACAGCCACACACCTCCTCTGACCACTCAGGGAGAGGGCAACCTCCTGCTCACCCCGCCCCACCCCGCAGCTCCTCGTCGGGCGCAGGCTGACCGGAGGGTGCAACACAAAGGCATCATTCACACGCCCAACCTCTCCGGCCCACCGCTGCTTACATAACCTCCAACAACAGGACAAAAAAAAACACAATAAAAACAAAGGGAGAGGATGAATGTGGTCCAGAGCTGGAAGAGGACATATGATATAACCTGAGAGGGTTTCAAATAAAACACTTAGGGGTGGAGGTGTGTCTGTAAGTCTCAGCTGGTGTTCCAAAGAGCGTCAGTGCTGAACAAATCGCAGCGCGGTGGCGACAGTCTGAGTAAACTTCACTGTACCGACACTCTTAGGTATCCTACGGCTCTTAATCTGTTGTCGGGTGGTTTGTTGACTTGGGCCACCTGTCTGATACAGGCTAAATTGATCCGTCTGGCCTCTCTGCCATCAGCTTGACTTGGACTCACAAGGCACCTGTTGTCCCAAACCCCAGTTAATACTTCATTTACTGTACTTTAACTGAGTGAAGACTTTCATTACAAACTGAACATCTGCTCTGAAATAAGTGCTGACATCACAGTAAAGTAAGAGCTGTTTAAGCCTTTTTCCCAGGAGATGTAATGTATCATCAGATGATTTAATGCTTGACCAGCCTTCACCTGTTTATGTTTTTGGTATGAGACAGAGCTGTTCATGCATCATAGCAGACAGCGTCCAGATTAATCGCAGGGCATGTTTTCAAAATTAGATTTCAGACAGAGATCAGGTTATGATATGTCTGCAGGACATTGTCTGGTACATGTGGACATGATGCCTCATGTGAGACAGTAAAGGATAATCTGTTTACAAGATACAGCTGTGCCATATTTATAGTTGCTACACTCTGAGGTAGTGTGTGTCCTGCTGCAGTCTATCTGCAGGCAGGCTCCAATTTTGTGTGTACAAAACAGAGTTCCTTCAGTCACCAGGTTTTCCCGTCAGAGTAAAGCGAGGACTTGAGCAGCTAAAACGATCAGTTTGTTTTCCAGCGAGTCCAGATGCAGATTTTGAGACTCGGGTGTCCGTTTGCATGCAGAGCACGCCAGCTGCCGTGACAGTCAGCATCACAGCAGAAGAACAAAGCTGAAATTCATGGTGGGTGTCTGGTGATGGTGATGGTCACTACAGACAGACAGCCAGTGAAGGCTCCTCTATGGCCTGTATTGTTGTGGTGCGATGAAGTCTGAGTCATCGAGCACGAGCTGGGCGGCCTCCTCAGCAGAGCCGCCCCTGTACCAGCCTCACCAAGTGAGGCCTAAAAGCATTTTTCAAATAACTCTGTATCACAGCTGCGTGATAAAGGTGATGGAGCTTTGGCCACCTGGGCCCTCAAACTGTGGAACAACCTGCCTGATTCAGTCTCTTAAAATACTTCTTGCAATTCATTTTTAATGCTTTGGGCCACCCTTTCTGTCTGTCTTTTTCTCATTTTTTAAAAAATTCTTTCATTTAACATCTTCTTGTAAAGCACTTCATAAACTATGCTTTTACATCTTGACCTAAATGCATAATAATAATAATAATAATAATAATAATAATAATAATAGATGATAATAGATAAAGGAAAAGAAGAGGAAAAAGACAAATGACAAATGACAATAATGATAATAACAATAATATTAATGATGATACAATCTTTGTAAACTCTAGTTTTATATCTCTGCTTAATGTCATACTAATAATGATGGTAAGAAGAAAAATGATGATGATACCCACTGCTTTTCAGAATAATAAAGGCTGAATTGCATTTGATAACACTTCACACAGCAGACAGTAAATATATGCAGAGAAATATTCCCAAATTAGAAAGACATTTCTTTGATTATTGCATGTAATGATGCCTGTGGGCAATGGCACAGACTGAAGTGCTGGCAGACAGACGATCCAACATCCAGCTGAGTTCAGTTGGTTCACAGCACACACAGCCCTCAGCCGGACTCTACCGCCCCCTAGCGGCTCAACCTGCACATAAAGACACCTGACGTCACATCCGCTGCAGCCCAGCTCTCTTGGATCTTCTGCTTGCTGCGGAGCGCTCAGGTTTGTCACAAAGAATCTGTCGCCATCTATTAGAAATTAACAAACTTATTAAATATGTAACATTGAGAAATGGTGACGCAAGTACTGAACTGTGAGGAAGTAGCTGTATTGTTAAGAAAAAGTGGTTTCAAAGAGTTAAAGTAGCGATATGTCGACGCCTCTGCAACTGTCACGCTTGCATGCATGTGTGAGATTTTAAACTGCTGTTTCTTATTAAATATATTTTCTGTTTTCCCACAGACTGATGGTGAACTCAGTCTACAGCAGCACAATGGAAAGGTAAGACGGGGGTTTAGTCATATTTGTGGTAACAATGTGCCTTAGTCCAGTGAACATGTGGACCTGTGGGATGATAGAGCACGTTGGTCACTGGTGCATTAAATCATGACTGTGTCCAGGGTTGTAACACAGCTGCAGTGCTCTTGAGCCCAGTTTTTCCAAACTCATCTGAAATTATAATCCTGATCTGATTGGATTAAGTCAGAGAATTGGTGAGCTCAAAGCTGATGCAGCAACTTGATTTTCAAGATCACAATTGGATTTGCTGATTGAAAATTAGGATCCCATTTTCCAGGTGGGTTTGGAGCTGGTTTAGAGAGATTACAGTAGACCTTGGTTTGTACATTCCCATAAATGAGTGGGAAGTGGAAAATGGGAGGAAGGTCAACTTCTTCCCATCTTTTGGTGTAGCATTTTGTCCAGCAGATGCAAAGCTAGAGGACGATTAAAATACTGCAAATTCAGCTTTTGAAATCTTGATCTGGCCAACATCTGGGACAGAATTGTCCAATTTGACTTTGTTTTGGAAATCCAGGTCAAATTCAGCGATATCAGGGATTTGACTCTCTGATCCAGATTAAAAGATTTGGGAAAAACTCTTGACGTGACCTCTGGGGCTGAAAACCTGCAGACATAATTACTTCTCCCCTGCAGTAAATCTGAGGCAATTCTTGGCTTCATTTTGGCATTTCATCACTCAGCAAAGTCGCATATTCTTCAACAGGACCAAAAAGACGATGCCATGTGTTGCCCCGCTCGGAGCCCCTGACTGACATCTGATGCTGAAGTGGGAGTTTGACCACCATGTGTGAAGTCAGGTGAGTTTACACCAAACAGGCTGCCAGGACTGACTCTGCACGGACGATTTTATGAGCTCACATCGCTGCATGTCCACTTCTCGCAACTTTATGTCTTGTCTAATTTTGTGCTATACTTGGTCGTGCTCTACTTTTAACACAAGTTGCTGGATTGGGTGCAGATTACTCATGTACACCCAAATATATTTGCACCACCCACCCCAAATGAATATAAATGTGTTCAGCTGTAATAAATTTACCCTTTTAGAGCACCTTTATGGCAACACGATACAAAATGCTTTACAGAGAAAATGGTTAAACATAATTCCAAACTTTTGGGCAATATAAAGATCACTGCTAATAATAAAATAAAATAAATATGTAAATAAACAAATTGAGATTTGTCAGTAGCTACTCTGGTTTTGGTTTAGTGAGGGAAAGAGTGAGATGTGTGCAGACCTCCAGCGAGGCTGAGCCTGCCGTGGCTCTGTCCTTTCCTGTAGTGCCTGCTAGAGAGATGTTGGGGCTGTTTGAGGCCCTGCTGTGGCTCTTCACTGCAGGGTTATAGGTAAACCTCACACACTCATTGTAGGTTTCATGCCAAATGAGATTTTTTTTTTTGCTTTATGTTGTTGTTGCCATCAGATCACTGACTGACTGAATCCCTTTTTTGTTTCTAGGAGCAGAGAAAGTCCTGACTACCTCTTCTGTTCGACAGACGTTGGTCTTATCAAAGCCAGGAGGTAGGTTCAGGCCCAGATACAACATGACTGCCTCATTACGGTCGTGTGTTTATTTAAGCCAACAGTCGTGGCCAGCTACAAGTTTGCAAATGGACAAGTTGTAAAAACTTGTCACACCAAGTGTTAAACGAGAGTGACGGTATGCCTTCACAGCTGTCAGTGTGAGATGCTGAAGTGGTGCTAATTGACAGCCTTTTGTTTCTTCTCTGTAGGCGCCATCTGCGAGGTGGAGGAACGGATCTCTTGTTGCATTGTGAGAAAGATGAAGCCCATATTTGGATAACCAAACCCGCCGGAAAATTCCCAGTGTGATGCACGAGTTTGGCAAGACTGAAGCTTTTTGGGCACCAAATAAGACCTGAGGATGTCTCCTGCGTCAGCGTGGCTCGCTGAAAACACCAGACAGTAGTGTCAAGTTTTAGTGACAACTGGTAGGCTTTATACTTTGGAGATGAGGTGTTGTAAAAATGAGAATATGAGCAGTACAGAGTGGTATAGTAGACCAATCAGATCTTGCAGTTAGAATTTTTTGGAGATATGCACATGAACAAGGTTTTTCCTGTGGTTAAGGTTAGGTGAAGTGTGTGGGAGGCATTTTGATGCAGAAGTGTAAACTGACCATCAGTGTTACAAGAGTAAGATTTAGGTTGGAGTGGATGATCATGGAATTGAATGCAACTCTTCCAGACTTCACAACTTGTTCTGTACCTGTATTTCATTAAATTGTGGTAATCCTGTCTTGCTGTCTTTTTCTTCATTCAAGGCCTATGAACCACTGGGTAACTGCCATTACATATATTTTTAGATTAAACTCATCACGAAATCATGGTAAAATAGTAAGGAGAATCTTTGCTTACCTGTGAGTGACAGGTTTGAAAAATTGTAATCATTGAATTTCCCAACAAGTCAGCCATCATCTGACAAAAGGCAAAAGCTGCCATCACAGTGTCTGCCTGCTTGAAAGAAACACCAAAAGGTTTCACACCAAAGGCATGGTTCAATATTGGAGAAATTAGGAAAAATGTATTTTTAAAATACTGAGCAATGATCACTGGTTAACATTTCCCCCTTGAAACAAAACCCCTTATGCCCACTCATTGCCAGCTGATAGAATATTGCATTTGGTTTATTTTTACGGCACATTGCAACCCACATGACAGGTGTAATGTCGCCAGAGATCCTGTAGAGGGCGATAAAGCTCCATGCTACTGCAATGACTGAGCATGTCAGAGGCTGTAAACCACAGTGATTAAACTGACATTTACTTTTGAAGGTGTTCCACCTTTAATACACAATTAAAATGTAGAAACTGTTGAAAATCCCAGTGTGTCAGTGTATCAGCCGCATCACGTGGTCTACAGTATGTAAGGTGAAGTTGAACGCTATTGGCCTCAGATTTTCACTTGTGCCAATGGCATTTAAACTTTATGATGTAATATTTCTCTGAGGATTTGCTTTTGCATACGGTTTTATTTTCAGGTTTTCAAGCAGTTTACTTTCAGAGGACAACTTTTGAAACACTGATTTAAAAAAAGGGAAACCAGGTAATGACATCATGCTGATGATGACAGGCAGCCGCTTCTCAAAAGACAAAACGTTTTAATAATATGAACAAGGCGCTAATTTCTATCTGGATGTTATTAATCACTATAAAGTTTGGAGTTACTGTCCGGTGCGAGACTGCTGCCTCCTCAGCTGGCTGGCTGCAGGTGGATGACTCTGTCAATGTAACGTCCCTCGCTTTGCTGAGAAAAAAAAACAACAACTTACCGTCCCGGAGTGCACAGGGCATTCACTTTCGATTTTGTTCTTTACCTGTCAGACTTCATGGGAGTCAACCAAGAAATATATTCAGGCAAGTAGCATTTAAGTGAGATAGGGCTTACCTTATCAAGCAGAGAGGTAGGTTGTTAATTTGCTTCTACTTTAAAATGATTTCTGTCGCCTTTATGTCTGGAAATCTGGATAACTCCCACAAAGAAGCCTTTTATAATTTCCCAAGACGGTATTTCTTATCTAGACCGCATTTTATTCCTTCTGCTGCTTTCTTTAGTGAAGCCACAGCCAGCAGGCATAACTTTGAAATATTTACAACTTTAATATTGCCTAACTTGCTTAAAAGCGGAATTTACTTTCACTTTCGATTAATGTAACATGGGCCTATTTTGCTGCTTAAAATGTGAATAAATAGAGGCAAAGAAGTGCAACGGGGTTGGACAATTAGTGTTAATGACAGTATCAGACTTCACAACAAATATAGCCCATAAACAGAGTGAAATATATGGGAATATGAGGGATTACTATAGGGAATAATATATGAGGGCTACTCATATATCAGATAAATCAGGTTGGGTGTGTTTTGCCCTGTGTTGCAGACACTGACCATGGAGAAACAGGGAAGCAGAATCGAGGTTTTGGGAGTCCCGCATGCATTATCAGCTGACAGAATTAAAGATAAACTGTTTATTCATTTCCTGCGACCCCGCAATGGAGGAGGGGAGGTGCTCTGGGTGGTTTATCCGACCAGCAGCCCCGGACAGGCCTTCGTCATATTTGAGGAGCCGGAGGGTGAGTTATGGAGCAAATAGGCGATTTCAGGACGGTGATGCTGTGGTTAAAAAAAGTGGAATAAACAACAACCAAATATATAAGTCATTTCAAGAAAACTTCAGCTTATGCATTCCTAAGAGGGGCATTAAGTCATCTGTCGTCTTTGTCGACATCTAGTGGCGAATAAGAGGACAACATCAGTTTCTCCACAAATCTCTGTCTCCATAGGGAAATTTGTCAGCACTTTATTTGGATGGGGATTGTTGACTGATTTAGCTATTTGGTGCATCTCCACTGACACTGACCATAGTCAACCCTAACTACCTTATCCTTAAGATGGAAGCCCAGGGTTCAAACCCCACTTTTGATGATTTTTCCCCCCTGCCATTGTACTTTTAACTTTGTAAGATATCTGGCCTGTCCAGTCAGGGCACAGAACCAAGGCCCAACATTGTGACACAGTTTTTAAGGTTTCCAGTTGTGTGCCGGTGCCTCAAGAGTCTGTATGACCACTATGAATCGAAACTCTTTCATAATCCGAACATGACCTCATATCTAACATTTGCTCCAGCCCTGAGATCAAACCTCTCACCCAGACATGAAATATTTGCAGACTACATTTAGACTACTCACTAGACCTCCTGGTGACACACTCGATAAAAGCTTGAATATCTGCATCTTTAGCTCCTCTCAACCAGAAATACTTGTTCTAGTTGGACAATGAGGCAGCTCGTCCTAAAACAGAGTTCAAGCCAAAAGCGAATTTGAAAGTCCAACAGCTGAGGAACTGGCAAATTAATCACAGAGTCTTTGGAACTGATCTGAATTTCATTTAGTAACAGTTTAATACTAGGATGCATTTTGTGAATTTACATGCATATTAAAGGAAATTAGCAGTGTGGTCTCAGGGTGATTATGTCTTTCAAAAAATGAAAATTTTGCTGCTCTTGAGGAGGGAGAGTGACAAATTGTTTACAAATGCATCCAAAAAACCAACCTGAAACTTTAGGCACGTGTGGAGTATCAGAGCAAGGAGCTTGTAGGTAATTATTAAAAATTATTATTATGACATGACTTCACTGGAAGTTAAAAAAGAGGCAATTTTGACTTGTACAAATTTTCATTAGGGTTTGAGGTGAGAGCAGGTGCCTCTGCGGTGACCTGGGTAATCCAGCCTAGAGCCTTCGCTGCAGGTCATCTCCTCTCTCTGCCCTGTCTCTCCTGTCTCTCTCCACTGTGACTGTCTACCAAAGCAGAAATGCCAAAAAAAATCATCTTCACATCCCCATGAAATGACCTCATATGACCTCTACTTCCTGTAAAACAGAGGATCTTAAATAGTGACATTGTCCTGCACTAGTGGGTGTAAATTAAAATTTCAACTGTCCCTTCAAATAAAACTGTGCTTCTCCCCCAAACTGATATCCTATTGGTTTGTGCTTTGTTAATGATCCTTCCCTGCATTATATCTCGCCCAATCATCCTTTTTCAGCAGGATCTACATAAGTTCAAGAACATAAGAGTCCATTTCAGGGGGTCTTAAAAAAAAAAAAAACACACACACCAAAAGAGCCTCCAAAACAACAAATCACATAATACAGTTCATGAATCCATACACTGAAAATTCATAAAAAACAGCTTTCAATCAACCTCCTCATTTAAACCAGCACAGGTCATCAAAACCAATCGCCACCCAGAATAAATGGTTTCATCCTCTTTATGCCCTTAAACCTCAACAAGGAAATGTTGCTGTTTTGTGCCTCCAAAGCGAGGTGGTACTCAACATTTTTTTTTTTTTATCACTTATTTGTATTCTGAAAATCTGTCCTTTATCTGTCTTTTAGTGTACCCTGTGTAAATGCAATGGCATGCACATGTGAGGTGATACACAATAGAAGTTGTATTATAGTCTATAAAATGTGTTTGGTGATATTTCCTGCTTGTTTTAGAATAAATAAATATCTTGGTTTCCGAAACATTGGCATCGTGGTTGCAGGAGTGGGATTTAGAAGTACCAGAGGGTTTGTTGAATTAAATTGATTCTTCTATATTTTTTATAAGGTGATAGCTGTGCACCAACTGCTCTTTTCTGGTTGGAGCTGTCAGATCTGTTTACCTGTCAATTTCTGGTGTTATCTTCCTAAAATCACTGTTTTTCTTCCCTTAGTTGCTGCTCGTGTCTTGCAGCAGAGTGCTCACATGTTGAAGGTGGATAAACATCAATTCCCTCTGAGAGTTAATGCGGTGGACACTCCTGAGGTAACTGTACATGTACAATTATGCTTATCCAAAATGAAGTCAGAACTAATTCATCACTAGCTCGCTCAGAAATGCCTGTGCGTCTTTGTGCCTTGTTCTGTCGGTTTATGTTTGCTTGTTTGGTCTCTTCCCAGATGGATTTGCCAGTGGAGGCCACTCTGGATTTGAGAAATTTCCCTGATAAGACGGAGGTGCAGCAACTCCTCCACTCGCATGGCTTTAAGATGACGGAGCTGACCAGAGATCAGGTGCGTGTCAATGGTTCGTTCAAGCAGCTCAGAGCCGTGAAGGTCCGTTTGGAGGAGCCTCTCCACTCACAAACCCGAGCTCAGGTCACCCAGAACTCCACCTCACCCGTTCCCAGAGGCCGCCAGCTTTCCTCCGGAGCTATACCCAAAAACTACACCAGTGACAGGCTCTGGCAAAACGGCAACAGTAGCCCCCATGCATCTCGAAACAAACCTTCGCACGAGTTCCCATCTTCTGCCATCAGCTCCTCGTCTATGGCGTTCACCAATTCACACGGCCAACCCGGCTCTGCTGAGTACGGAGCTTCTCAGTCACAGAGACAAGACCATCACCCGTCCACAGCTGTGTCCTTTATCACCAGTACAGATGTTCTGGATTATGCTCAGCGCTTAAGGAACAAAGACATTTCTGAAATCTTACAGAGGAATAACACTAAACTAGAGGTGTCCCAGGTGGGTAGCGATTTGAGCAACGTCTCTTTATCTGGGAAAAATGCAAAAATCGCCATCAGGGAACTGCAGAAGTTTTTAAGCAAACTTGGCAAAAGCCTTCGCACGCAGGAAATCAATCTGAAGGACCTCGATCATGACACTAAGGTGGATGTTGCTAAGCGGATTCAGAAGTACAAATCTATTTATGACTCTGTGTTCATCAGTCAGCTTGACGATATAGTTCATCTCATAGGGCCGTCTGCCGACAGCTATGAGTTAAAGCAGAGGCTTCTGGGAAAACCAGTAGATCAGCCGCTGGCTATGCTCAGAGGGAGGACATGGGACAGAGGCTCCAAAGGGAGGAGTAGCTCTTTGTCCAGACTCAATGATAAGCGGAAAGCAGAACGAGCTCACGGTGCCGTCCATGAACCACTTCCTGCTGGCGCCCACGGTTACTCTCCATCAAGGTATCAGGATGAGAAAGAGGAAGGTGCTGAGGCTGAGCCGACAGCTGGGGCTCGTCAAAACAGACTTTTCAGGAGAAGAAGCCAGTCGACGTACCTCGGAAGAGAAAAGGACAAGGCAGAAAAGGAAGCCGCTCACAGGCACGAGAAGGAAAACAAACAACCTAATCCAGGATCATCCAAGATACTGCAGTCACTCAAACAAAACCTCAGCATAAATGAAATTAAGCAAAGGTTTAGGAGAAATAAAAACAAATAATGCATAAAGAGGCCAGTGAGAAAAGTGTGTGAAGGTCAGCAAAACCAGAGCTCGACTTGTTGGGTTGTGTTTACAATTTTTTCTAATACTTATGGATGATCTGATGTGTCAAAACATCTTCATAAACCTCAATAAGTAATTTGTTTGAATACATAATGACATGACGTTAAAGCACTTTTAAGGAGATGCTGACTGATTTAGTGTAAAATTTTGATTGGTAAGTCAGATCCATGAATGTGATTCTGTAATTCTGTTTTACTCACTGCCGTCTGATTTTTTTTTTTTTACTCAACACAAGAAATGAAGGACATGACTAATCCAACTAAAGATTATATCACATCCCTGTTGATTCGCGCCCACTCTTCCCATATATTCCTTCACGCCTAGACACCTCTTTAATAACTCACTCTTGCACTACTTATAAGTTACTTGTAATATTGATGAAAAGAGAATTTAAGCGTATTCTATGTTTTAACTCACTGTAAATCACTGTGTAAGAGCAACAGTTAAAGCCTAAAAAAAGTCATACTTAATCACACAAACGACATGCTCGATCCATTTAAGCCATTAAACAAATGTAATGTTGACAACTGAGGGTTTTTGGGTTTTCATTAAATGGCAAATAGATACCTGTTTCCTTTTTCATCTCCATATTTGTCTCATGTTCTGCAGTTTTCTCAGTGGGTACCTAAGGGTAGTTGTGGGAATGTACAGGGAAAATCAGGAAATTTATAAATTCTTGGGACAAGAATTTATCTTAAAAATAGATTGTAATAGTAACTAGTTATTCACCAAATGCGACCAAATTTGTTTTCCATTGTGTTCATGCTATGTTCACTTCCCCCTCAGAATAAAACAGAATATTAAACACTAATAAGCCCCCTGAATGAGAAGTGTGTTTAAATTTAATAGTTTAATAATTTAATAATAATACATTTAATAATAATTCTAATTTGGGTATAGATGTGAAGGAAATTCAACATTTTAGTTGCAGAAAGTCATGAAAACGTGATGGACTTGTGGCAGCCCTGGTTTTTATTCTAGGCCCATTCAGTTGTCATTGTTACAGAAACACCTGAACGCAGCACGTCGATGGAGGCAGAAACAGATGGGAGAGGAAGTTCGAGCTGCCTGTCTCCTCCCTCCCTGCACAGGAAGTGAGGCAGTCACTGTCAGTCGACTGAAGTCATGCTGAGAGAGGAAGTACTGGCGTGTGATTAGGATCTGCTAAGAAACAGGCAGTTTACAGTGCGGTTGACAATTAAAGTTAAGACAATATCCTATGGTGGGGGATGCTATGAAGTGATATCACTGCGTAGCATATCACTGTAATACTGGATGCAGGTTTCATCATACAGAGAAGAGTCTTAGTGAAATGGTTAACCATGAAAAAAACCCCCCAAAAAACAGGCCACTGAGAACCTATTTACAGTAACTCTAGTTGAGTGTTTATCTGACCCAGAAGCACAGCATTGCATTTTTGATCAATAAAAATTTGCAATCTCTTCAATGAGGCCTCATGGTGAGGTCAGTTTACTCATACTGATGCTTGTACCAAATCTAATTTATAAGAAAACCATGCAAATAGGCTTTTAGTAATAACTATACTGATGACTTAAAAATTTTGTTCGAGTAAGAATATCACTAGTGAAGAAAAAGTCCTGCACACCGGCTTGATTTGCGATAGGACTTTATTGCAGGCTGTTTTGAGCTCATTCTAATAATGATAATTAAAAAAAGAAACTAGAACAATGGCACATCATTGTTACCTTGGCAAACAACTTTGCTTTGACCCCTGTTGGTTTGTTTTGTTTGTTTTCTGGGTCTGTCAGTGGGAAATTTCAAGATCATGCCAATGTATTTACATGTGTGGTGGACAGACAGGTCTTGAATTTGATTTTGGTGGTCATCAGAAACATAAAATATTCATTATTACACAGTTATGGAGACTTAACTATGAATCAAAGCGCCTGTTTTCAGGATGAAGAAATAAATGGAACCTAAAATCTAGGTGGTATGGACGCTCTCGGTGCCCTCTAGTTTTTGAATGGAAACTTTTTTCAGGGTTTTCATACAAAGCAGAAGCTCCTCTTTATCACAGTATCTGTATATAAAACAGAAACAACACAGGCCATCATTGTGCTAGTCATGGAAAAACACATCTGAGTCATGTTCTGAGCCGTGTTGCTTGGCCTGTGCTGGGAAAGATAAGCCCAGCGCTGCTGAAACATGTTGGCCGACTGCCTGCAGCCCATGACGACGGGGATGAAGAGGTCAGGCTCGCTGTCTCGGTGCATTTTCCTAATTGATTCAGACCTGGGAATGATGAAACTGAACCGAAGCGGTGCGTAGAATCACTCTCGCATGGAAAGTCGTCTGGAATTAAACTCCAACCACAGAGGTTTATCTGTGGGACTGGATTTGCTTTACAGTATTCCCACTGTCATCCCTGTACAAACACATGCACCGTCTGAGCTTAATCATACACACCTCCACACCAACACTTCTTATCTTTGCATTACAAACTTGATTTGCCGGACCTTCTCATTCTAACTTGGAGTTTCCCAACTCCAGCTGGGCTCTGCTGGGAGTTTAAACCTCCAAGTTAAGGACAAACGTTATGGAAGATGGATGCCCAATGCCAAGTTAAGAAAGGAAATGCCATGATCCTTCCCAGGAGATAAGGGTTATTTTCTACCGCAAATTTGTCTGGTCTGGTCTGGCAGCGTGTCAGCACTGCCTTAATGTGGATTTTTTTTTTAAAGGAGAGAAAAAAAAAACTAGAAAATTCACATGAAGGAAAGGCAGAGGCTGATGGGGGGGAAAGCAAGAGAGGCTAACGGTTGTGCCTCGAAGCATTGAGGTCTGAGAGCGCTGTGGCAGGAAGAGAGAGAAGGAGGAGGATGCAGAAGTGTGTGTGCGCGTTTAATGATAGCTCTTGCTATTTATATAGGCGTACGCGATGTTGTGCGCACACACACAGGCTGACTGACAGCATGACGTGCTGGAGCATGTAGACCACAGCTCTCAGTGACTTGACTGAAGCACACCCTAGAATCCACAAAAGAACACAGTTACGCCACACCCACTGCACACACACACACACACACACACACACACACACACACACTGCCTGCACTACCGGGCCCCAGACGTTTACCATACTTCTCTTTCTTCTCCCTTGAGTTGCTTTCGTTCCCTCTTGCGTCTTGTCGCCTGTGTTTTGTCAGTGTGTGAGTTCACGTCTGTGTGCAGGGATGGCCGAGCTGGAGGGCCTCGAGTTTGGGAAGTCAGACTTTGTCCTCCTGGATGAGGTGACCATGGAGCAGTTTATGGAAAATCTCAAGTTGAGGTAAGGCCTGAGACGCCGGTAGAGAGGAGATGGGTGTGAGAGATGCAGGGGGGGAAACGCTACACACACACACACACACACACGACTGAAATACAAGGGAAAGAGTCTTGTAGGTCTTCATGTCACTTCTTAGTACCACAAAATGAGTGAAAATAAGGTGTGTAGAGTTTAATGTTGTAGTTTTACGGTTTCTGTTGTCTGCTCTGACACTGTAAACTGATGGAAAGTGTGACGCTCACACAGACCACAGCCGGGTTCTGACAATTTCACGTTACATCGCTCTTGACCACTTCTTCAAAGTGAAGCAACGGGAGAAATAAGCGTGAAGTAAGCGAAATTAGTCATTTCTGCATCGACTTTCCCGCTCGCCCTCAGGGTTCGGATATGAACTTGAGGTTGATAGGATCATCAGTGCAGCTGTCACAATATATACATATAACAAATCAAGGATAATGTCGGTGAAGCAGCAATTCAGTTCAATGAAATTGACTAACCTGACGGATCATTTGACCTTTTGTGGTGTTTTTTTTTTCTTTTTTCGTGTTGTTGCAGGGGGTTTTGAATGAGTCAAGTGACCTTCTTTCTATTCTCTTTTGGTTGTAGTGTCAGTGTATCTGTTCAACGCAGGGATTTTACACTTCTCAGTCTCTCTGACTCCAGATGGCTTTTCATCCCCAGACGTTTTCACTTCCTTCCATGTTTGAAAACAGCTGTCATGTCCTCACTTTGGACGGACAAATTACACAACATGAACACTTCTTCCCCCAGCTGTCACCTGACAGATCGGTGGATTCAGACAAAAACTGAAAATTCAAAGTAATGTTAAGCATATTCTGGGTTTAGAGAACTTCAAAACAACTCATACCTCTCCAGCTGACACGTGAACAGCAGATGGCTCCAAATTAACATGAGTGCATCACTTATTACACAATTGCTTTGTTTTGTTTGCCAAAGTATGTGGCAGGTACCCTAAGGATTTCACACACACGACTTGATCAGACTTGCCCAGTGACAAATTTGGACACACAGGTGATACAGTGTGAGCACTGAAACCCAAAAAACATTGTGCTGTCATTTGCTTTGCATTGCCTACCTATGAGTTCAGGCAAACTATGGGATTTCCCTTTTTCTTTTTTGCACCTGTACTCTTTCCCTTTCTTGTTGATACTGGTAGGTGGCCACTGCTGCCATCAGGGACGGGGAGTTTTTGCTGTGGTTCAGTCTGTCAGCAGGATGTCTCGAAAACATATGAATCGATCTCCATGAAATTTTGTGAACAGATCGGTCTGAGGCCAAGGAATAATTAATTCAATTTTGGTGATGATCTCAATCTGGGCTTTCTGTCATCAGACCATTTCATTTCCTTTTGCTATAACTTTTCCACCAGTGGAGGCTTGATTTCACATCTTAAGTCTCCTTGATGCGGACTCAAAATTTAAAGGGGGGGAGGAGTGATTTGTTTGGGTGTAACAGCAAATTAGAAAATTGTTCAGTGTGGGCGGTGGGCTTTTGCTCTCCAAGTGTGTGCTAGCGCAGGGGTTTTCCAACGTTTTCATGTTTCAGACCCCCTAATTAACTTTAATTAAGTTGCAGACCCCAAATGAAGTGGTTTTGCCCTGATATGAAAAGATATCTTGGCTTGTGCTAGTATTAAATGCTCTAGATGTCATACCTGATCACTGACAAATAATTTCAAAGTGGCGCAATTTAAACAAAATGTTAAAATAAACATCGGGACACTTTCTAGTGAATGATGTTAAAGTGGAATATAACTGCTATTCATTTTTCTGAGGGCCCCTGGAAGCCCCTGGAGTCCCCCAGCCTCCCTTTGAAAACCCCGTTTCCTGTGTAAATTAGTTTTAGCGCCACTTGGCCTCAGCTAAGTGGCACAGAGATGCAGCAGAGTTCATTACATCACCAGGAAAGAGACGCAGGAGCTGTCGGGCTCACTCCATATTTTATTTGGTACCAAAACAAACCGCACTCAAGGGTAAGCTCCAGCAGAGTGGGAACAGGAGGAAAGTTCAGCTGTGTGTGTGTGTGTGTGTGTGTGTCGGTCCCAGGCTCCCTCAGCGTTTACCTTGATGCACACACACTCACACACACACACACAGGGAGAGATTAATCAGGCACAGGTGCACCATGTTGACCCGACCAAAACTCAATCATGACCTTGTTTACCACCCGGGTGGTCCGTCCCGCCTCACGTCCAGCAGCAACCTGAACCCCCTCACGTCAGTGTTTCAGCTGCTGATTGGCCGAGTGCTAATTAAGCGAGCGGTTCAGCGTCAGGGCCCCTGCTCGCCGGCCCTCCCACTTCATCCAGTGAACACGAGGTTACACAAGAGCGAGGTGGCAGCTCCCCTCCCCACCACAAAGTGTTACACTTCCTGCTTTTGACGCACACACTTGTGTCACTTCCTGTCAGATTAAAGTTCTTGATGAGAAATGAAGGCGTTTTCGAGGGAGGTGGTGTGATCATTTATCACGCTTTTTTTTTTCACACGGATGGGTGGTAGTTCTTTTAATATTTATTTATTATGTATGTATTTATTTAGATTTCTCATTTTAGCATGTGTGCTTCTGCGCCGCCTTCACTGAATGAATGAACAGATGAAACAGCGAAATAAATTCATAAATTCATACACACACATCACACACACACAGGTTTTTCAGATCAGTTTTTCAGGTTGACTTTCATGAAGCCCTGAACCCTTTAAAGTAGAACCATCACATGAAGAGATATTTGACCTGTGATGAGTAGTAAATTGTTAAGGCACCATGCAGGAATACAGATTATTATAGTAAAAATTAAAACTAAAAGTGGGTGTGAAAAAAACATTTTAGCTGACTGAAATGAAAATAAAAACAAAAACTAGACTTTAGAAAAAACGAAAACTAACCGAAACAATATTTTGTACTTATAAAACGAGCTAAAATTAAAAGTGTTTCTACTGTATTACCTATTCTAAATTTCTTAAATCTTGCTGCTGACAAATACCACCCTTATAATAATAACGAAAACAACTAAAACTAATACTGAAACCAAGAAGAACTAAACTAAAACTGCACATTTTTAATGAATAACAACTAAACTGAAACAGGCAAACCCGCTCTGGAAACTAGACTGAAACTACACTGAACTGGAAACAAAAATTTTAATCAAAATTAAAATTCAAAAATGAATGAAAAACGCTAAACTATGATACCTCTGACATGAACACTGACAAACAGATTCAAAGTGGTGAAATTGACACGTAACGCCACAATAATCACACATAGGTTTTTCTTGCATTGCAGCAACTTTTAGTGAGTTACACTGGCCTGGTGCTTTGAAAGCCACCAGTTTCATTTAGATTAACTTTTGTACCACTTGCAGCGCTTGGCTCAGAGGCATGAAGTGTTGCAGCACAAGTCTGATGGTGCAACTTCAGTCTGTGTGATTTGCACGTTTTGTCTGCACAGGTTTGAAAAGGGCCGCATCTACACGTTCATCGGCGAGGTGGTGGTCTCCGTCAACCCGTACAGGCACATGGACATTTATGGGAAAGAGACCATCGAGGCTTACCGGGGGCGGGAGCTGTACGAAAACCCTCCTCACCTCTACGCAGTGTCTGACGCAGCTTATAAAGCCATGAAGAGACGGGCCAAAGACACCTGCATCGTCATATCAGGTGCGTCTCTTTTGCTCCCCCTAACCGTCACCTCCTGCTCTGCAGTCCTGCTATTAATAAACTTCTCATGTGTGTGGCCTGATGCTGTAGGAAACGTCTTAGCACTAACTCGGAAACCCCAAATACGATGCCAGTTTCACTTCTTTTCTTTGCTGACCACACAGACAGGGCCACCGTCACTATCATCCAGTGACACCGAGTTAACCTACGGGTGCTGAGTGTAATGAATCTGCAGCGTTGAAGGGTCACTCGTGCATTCTGTGCACCGGCTCGCGCTCAGGTTT
>OMLB01027906.1:2500-12947 GCA_900302555.1 Myripristis jacobus | reverse complement strand
ATTATTAGCATTCCTCATTTAGTGATGGAACAGATTAAAAATTCACAGTGTGTGTGTTAAAGGGATATCAGGGCTTACACAGGGACAAACAGGAGGTGTAACCATGGCACCTCTGTCTACACAACCAGACAGACAAATGACCAGCGGTTTCCCGTCACCATAGCACGCAGGATGACAGCAATTCAAATACAAGAATGCACGCTCGCTCATGCACACACACACACGCACGCACGCACACACACACACACGCCCGCACACACACACACACACACACACACAGCTGGCACATGGCCCATTCCCACTCTGTTGCTTTTCCACCTCAGTCTTTGTATACAATCAATAGCAGCACACTCATTTCAGATTGACACAGGAGGGCTGCAGCTTCAGTCACATCACTTTACACAAAAACACTCACACACACACACACACACACACACACACACACAGGAGGTTGGTGTCATTAAGCCATGAGCAGCTGCACGGTGCAGAAGTACTTGGTGAACGTATCAGTGCAACAACCTTATGCAGGCAAATCTGCACATCCATGTACAACACACACACACGCACATGGGCACTAGATTGGATATGGATCCACCTAAGGGTGCAAGGAGAGAAGTGAAGAGACGGGCTTATGGGCAGCAGTAGTTTATTAAACCCCAAAGCTCTACCAGCCATCATCTGACTGCTCATGCTTACTGAAGTCTAACCTTTGCTGTAGGTCAGTGATTTCATTTTCCATGTGTTCATCCAACCCAGCAGTGTTCGGTCTATAGGCTACCAGTGCTCCACAGTGCCATTTCAATGCAGCAAAACCTGGACGTCAGCAGAGGAGTACGCCGGTGGGAGGAAAATGTGACAAGGTCAGATTGCAGAACAAAAAGTAGGAATGGGGAATGTGTAAACAAGGTTGAGACAAAGATGTAACCTGCTGAGGATGCTCCTGAGCTGCACAGGAGCTAAAGCTGTTAGATTCCTATCGATCTGGCTCCCACTGGCTCAGTAGTCTACATCTGTACATAGGTATACAGGAATTGAATTCCAATTCCACACTTCCGCCAAGATCGTGCCATGTCTTTGGCTAATCTTTCTTTAGAAATCCCAGGCTGTAGGAGGGATTCACATCACTGCTTGAAGCACCTCACAGAACTAGTGTCTTGATCATTTTGTTTTTCAATTAACTAACTATGCCTAAGTGCATTTCAGCAGCCATGACCAAAAGCAATATCACTTTACACCGTTTAGCCATGTTATTAATGGACAAAAAGGGCTCATCTCAGATGATGGATCAATGCTATTTTCCAGGCTGTCACCATGTCCATTATTGTTTCAATTATAATCACCCAGATAATGGTTATCCCAGCCCCATCTTAAGCATAAGGGAATAATTTCAATATGAAACCTCTATCTGCAGTCCATGTGTGAGAAGTCATTTCATGTTAAGTTTATAACTGTAAGTATATCTTACTGATATGTAAGTAGGGCAACAATTTTCTAATTTTCTATTTTCAAATTAAGTGCTGCTTTTTTCACTGTGTGAAAGACAGTATCAGCACTTTGAGACAGTAATGAACCCAGTGTACGTGTCGATGTGTGTACTGTATGTTTGTGTATGTTGTGCATGCTTATGTGAATGTTAATGAGGGTTGTACACACACGCATATGTGTGTGTGTCTCTATGTGTGTGTTTGTGCATGTGCACGCGTGTGGGTTGTGACTGTATGTATTTGCTGTTGCTGGTGACAAATGATCCCTGAGGCCTGCTGTAGCAGAGGTTTTCATCTGGGCAAGAAAATGTAGAGGTGGGTGTTATTGCTGTATTGCGGTACATATTATAATCCTGCAGCGCCCCTGGAACAAACACGTCCAACATTCCTTTTTTCTTCCCAAAGAAATTTACACATTAATGAAGTTATGGATCAGTGGTAAACAGAAGAGGAAGAAAGTAGACGACTGAAACAGTGGGAAACACATGCTGGCTCCATCACTTGCAATTAAAAGATCTTAAGGCTAAAATATTCAATGATGTGATTAAAAAGTGCTTCATTCACACATTTCCTCTTTAATATCACTTTCTCTGTCATTCTTGTCACCCATTTAGGTATGGAGGAAGCCTGCTTCTTTGGAATGTGAGAAATGAAAGTAAGAAAAGGGGGAAAAAAAGGAGGAAGATTCAAAGCTTTTCACAGCACAGCCTACCAGAGGATAGAACCTTTCCCACTCTGTCTATCTGTCTGTCTATCTGTCTATCTGTCTGTCTGTGTGTATGCCTGTCTCTCTTCCTGACTGCAAGGAGTGTCAGTGCTGTCAGGTGTGAGTCAACGCCGTCAGATGCGATCTCATTACGCCAGCTTACCTCAAGGTTAGCAGTGGGCTGCTGGCTAGGCACAAAATCGATCTGCACCAGGGACGGGTATTAAAGGCCACCGCGGCGTGCTGTGCACACACCAAGACACCAACCAAACAAACCCTGCACTTTGAAATGCAAAGTCAGGCCAGCACCGACACAAGCGCTTATATGCACAAAGCTGACAAAGCGCAGTGTTACAGAGTCCAATGACATGTGAAATGGGCTTGGATGAACATATTGAACGTACTGCAGGAATACATCTTGTCTCTAAATATCCTAATGCTGGCTAAATAAAGAGTGTCCTTTCTTGAGGGAAGAAAAAAAAATGCATACACCTCATTGGACTCTCTCCATATCAAGTCACTGGTCAAAAAGCTTCTCTTATCTTTGGCTGTCAAGTGTGCTTTATCCATACAGATAATAGAGGCTCTTATCATACACACAGAAGATAAATAAGCATTCAATACTTTAAAACAGGTGCTGAAATGCTTAAGGTAAAAGCCCATACAAATACATCACTTTGTACATACTTCGGAACAATACCTTGTCTTATATCACTGTAGGCTGTAGCCTACAGTGATATACATGTCAACGGCATCCCAAGCATCTCTCTGTCTTCTAATCATGCTGTCTCTTGGCATATGAAGCAGATGAATGTATACCCAGAGGTGACAGCACCTAGACTAACAATCGTTTGATGTCTGACATGTTTGACAGGATCACAACACTGATTAACAAGTTTTCAAATCCTACCATCCACGCACCATTACAGTTCCAAAATAAATATCTAGCTCAATACGTTTTTGAAAGGAAAATGTCACAGCACCATTTACTTCTCAAAATGGAGTTAAGTTGTAAAGATGTCAAATTAGTGGTTGTTATAAATAACAAATAAAAGGCAGGGAGTATTTTTATTCTTACTCTTGGTAGTATGCGACCTTCAGCACGAGGAGCTAATAGAGAAGGAATATTCATGGGAAACAGCTTGGCTGATGTACCTTTGCTCTGGTAACAGGTGTCCATACGTGGGGGATACTGCTGCCTCGCTAAGGCTACACCCCACTCCCTTCATTTACACATATCAATGGGTAGAGAGAGCATATGCTTAAGTAGCTGCAAGGAAATTGCAAATGCTTTCGTTTTTTATTACATCTTTTATTGTGATTCACTCTCCACGAGAAATGGAAGCTTTTGAATAAAACATAGGGTGTTTTGTTTCATTTACTAGTCAACCCCATGCTAAGGACATGAGCTTGATCGGGTTGTGGAAGAAAGGTCTGTAGGTCAAGTATGGCTCATTTACCTGTTGTTTGACTTCTATGAGAAGGACAACGGAAAGATGGGTGAGCAGAAAGATTTAATGACAGACAGAGAAGAGAGGCAGATACAGAAAAAGGGCTTTAAAATAGAATAAATGATGAGAATAGGTGTGGGCTTGTTGCAAAGTGACGCAAGACAGAGGCAGGCCGAGGATGAGGTCTGAAGAAATGGAGAAAACAGCCCGCTGGATGAGGACTGACCTGGACAATAAAAGGAGGAAAGGAATCAGAAGAATCACTGTTGTAAAGACAGCACATGTCCAGGCAGACAGTTGTGGGCTTCAGGTGGAAAAACTGACAGAGAGAGAAAGAGAGAGAGAGAGAGAAAGAGAAAGAGAGAGGTGAGGTCGAGCGGTGTAGCAAATTCATAGAGCAATTCCATTTGTCCTCTTCACTCGTTAGACGAGAAACATTTGAAGTGACATACTAATTTAAATCAGTGACAACTCAAACCCTATCACTGATAGTACCCTAAAGCACGGCGAGTTTCCTCTCCGCACTTCAAAATTTTTGCAAGTCACGGAAGAAACGTGAATGTAGTTTAAACATCAAAGGAATAAGGTGTGCTTTCGTATGTCAGAGCCACTGCATTATCTCTCTTCACCACGAAATGGTGTCATTACTGCAGAGCATGAAAACACCGGCACGGTGAGCACACACACACCTGGATGGACACACACGCATAACTATGTCCACGATGTATTCTCTCTCTTCCACATGTGGCGGTGTTGTGCTGGTCTTATAAGACCACTTTAGCTTTCATAACGACTTTAGTCCTTGGAAGCCGCCATCGGTGGAAGGACAAACACACATACACACACACGGACAAGCACGCACACACATATACACTTGTGGTCCAGCCCTTCCATTAGTCTAATGAAGTAGCTCCCTAAGATGGATGACATGACATCACCTCCACCACCAATCACAATATCACCCCTAAAAAACCTTCCACTAAAAGCCCCATCCCTCCTGCCCGTCATCCCCTGTCGCTCCCCGTCTCACTGGACCAAATGGACGATGAGCATTCCAGGACCCATTCTGCCCCCCGCAACAATTTTATTGGCCTGGTTATTTATCTCTTTAATGCAATTGGCTGGAATGGACGCCTATGGAGGCAGAGGGCTAGTAAATCACGGTGGGGTGGGGCGGCGGTGTGATTAAAAGAACTTTGGTTCAACAATGACAGTGGCACTGGGCGGACGGCGTGGAGTCTGTCTGAATTCTGAACAGGGACAATGAGAGACTGGGGTAAGCAAGCCTGAGGGCAGCAGCTCACTGGGGACATGGACTGGGCTTTTGCAATGATAGAGGCGAAAAAGAAAGTGTGTGGGGGGGTTGTATTCCGGAGACCGGAGTGAATCTCTTCCTACTTTTTCTCCCCCACTCCCTCTGAGAAGGACAAAGGGAAGTCTTTATGGGAAGGATGCAGGTACAGGCGTCCATAAACAGCCGTTGTTTTACAGGCAGCAGCACAGCCCCAAGGCCTGTCACGGTTTACGAGTGCCCAGGCCTTTTAAAGCAGGAGTGTTTAAGTGTGGTATTTACATAAAGCACACCAAGGCGTCTGTCTTAATGTCTCCCGCAGGCTGATAAGCTGAGCCTGCCCTGTCATCAGTGGACAGGGAGAGGAACTGAATGAGCTGCAGTATCTATGTGTTTATATCATTTCCCTGTATTTAGTGATCAAAATCGCAAAGCAATCATTTGAAAAAAAGCATTGAAAGAACCGTCAAGATCTGATGGTTGATATAATGCTAAAATAACTAGACCGCACTGTAAAATACCAGAACTTTTACACATTGTCAGCAGCGACTGTGGCATATCTCAAAGCAAATTCAGTGATACAGCAAGCCTTTATTGCACAAGCCCGTGCAATTAAACCCACACAACCTCACTGAGTTCCAGTGTCAATTTGGTCTCTGTCATCATTGGATTTTCCATTGGCCAACCTTTTATGCCTTCTGCCAGCTCTCGCTTTTTAATCCAGTCTGCCTTTTTTTCTCTTTCTCCACTGAGAGAAAGGCATGGGAGTGATGAATACACAGCATGTGCTACGGAAAACAGGCTTAGCTGTACTGTGTACGTGCATGTGTGCGTGTGTGTGTGTGTGTGTGTGCGTGCTTACAGTATGATTGTGCAAGTGAGTGTTTGAGTGTGTCACCTTTACGGTATGTTTACTTATTATTAGCAGACGTCCCTACCCACTGGGGAAGGTATAGACCAAATGGGGACAGAGGGAGGAATACAGGGAGGGAGGGATGGGTGGATATGGAGATGTGCTGGGACAGCAGTACCATCCTGGTGTGAGTCATAGGACACGCTGTCAGCAGCCGTCCAACATCACACACTGACTCATTAGGCTGGAGGAGAGGAGATGACAACAGTAGCCATGATCAAGGAGAATGGAAGAGGTGCATCACAGAGAGACTGACAGAGGAGACGCAGGCAACGTCAGCAGTAATGGTGGTGGGACCTCACTCGGTTCCACACTCACATGACAGCACAAAGAACTGACGGAGCCACATGTAAAACTGCAGAAACACGCACCCAAATGCACGCAGAGCAGCCGGGGGAATGTTTTAGTGCAGAGGTCCTAAACATTTTTCTCCTTCTGAGTCATTCTTGATCAAATTTAGCCTTCCTTTCCCATGCCGGCTGTGTATCTTTTTCAAAACGAATAGCTTTGTCATTCACTAATCACCGTGTGCTGAATTTTTGCTTTCTTTAAAGGTCATACATTAAAAAAAAAAATCCTCCACTAGTATTGAAATATGATGCAAGATATTTAATGAAGACATGGTTCAAATTTGATTGTGTTTGAGCAGTTAAATTTAAAGTTAGCACATTTTTCATAATCTACCAGTTTTAACAGGCAGGATTGAGACAAAAAAAATCATCATTTTTAGCTTATTCAGTTTGACTAAAAAAAACAAAAAACACATTCCTTTACAAAACAAACAAAAAAAAATCATGAAGAACATTATTCTTGTGTCAGCTGCAGTTTGTGGAAACAAATTTATGAACAACATGGGAATGTGAATGTGAGTGCGTGTGATTTGATGATGACTTGGAGTTATTTTCCAGTTACACACACTCGCTGCTTAGCCAACCATAGGACGTCCAAGCCACATCCATATATCACACTCCAATTTGTGTATTTCTAGACAAACTACAAACACCATATGTACAAAATTTACTGACTTTTCCAAAGCCATATTGCCACATTGTGTGTGTGTGTGTGTGCGTGAGATACATGCATGTCATGGCTACTTTGAGCTTGCAGGCGTTCTTCATTAGAACCCTGTGTTTGCAGTCCATGTAGTCCCTGGGCTTGGATGCTGTCCCCCGGCCCAGTGGAGAGCAGGACCATTAGGTCAGCAGAGAGGGACCATTTATTTGGCTCTTTTCTGGCTGTGGCTGTATTATCTGCTGTGATGCTATTTGTCTGAGCCCAGCCAAGCCGCCGGTGTGACACAGGGGGAAGATGAGTGATGGGCTCGCAGACTCGGCCAGTTTTGCTTGGCTGACAAACTGGGGCAGGAGCTGGAGGGACATGGCGAGGAGAATGAATGGAAAAGAGAAGGGGTGGAGGGAGGGAATGAACGCGCTTGGAGATGCTGCGGTAGCCAGTCGCCAGAGGACACAATTTACAGCACCTGTTGGCTGTGATTGATCAAAGGAAAAGGAGAGAGGGTAATAGTGTGTGGTCTGATACGGTATGGAGAGATGGGATGGGGAAGGGGGTTAAGACCAGAGACGGAGAGAGAAAGATGGAGTGCGTGTGAGGGAGTGAGAGATATTGGGGGCTGGGAGGGTAATAAAGACAAAGAGACTGAAGGGAGGAAAGGGAGGCACCGGGGAGCAAAGGGAGTGAGGGACCAAGACACACACACAGAGAGAAAGAGAATGGGAAATGAATAAGGAGAAAAGGTCCTAGGTGCAGGGATGTGTGTGTGTGTGTGTGTGAGAGAGAGAGAGAGAGAGAGAGAGAGAGAGAGATGGAGGGAGTATGTATTTGTCTCCTGATGGGAGTGTGTTAGGAGTCCATCTGTGGAGAAATGAGATCAGTAGCTGACTTAGAGGTAGAGGAAGACTTTGCTGCCCAGCGGCTTACACACTGACTCAACCCCCAGTCCTCCTCCTCCTCCCTCCACCGTCTCTCTCTTTCCCTCTCTGGTCTCATACAACCTGCAGCACATTTAATCTGCTGGATGATTCTGTGTGTGTCCGTGCACATGTTCGAGTTCGTGTGTGTGTGTGTGTGCGCGCGCGTGTACGTGCCCGCAAACGCAAGCAAAGCCTTATTACCCAGGCTCCTGTCCCACTCCACCTCTCCATCAAATGACTAGGGCAGCCTCCTCCACTCTCCTCTCCTCACTATCTCGTTCGCTCCATCCCAGCTGAGACCACAGAGGAATCTCCTCATAGAATCACCCACTAAATCATCTACCACCAGACACCTTGGCAAACACTCTTACTGGGAGCTTTCATTTCAGCTCTAAACACACACAGGACAGTGGGTGTGTGCAAGCAAGTGTGTGTGTTTGTGTGTGTAATTTGGGAGGAGAGGGTTCAACTAGAAGTGAAGCATAACTGTTTCGTTTGGCAGTTGAACATTAAAGGGTGGGGAGATAACATATTGTTTTTATATTTATATATATTTATATTATTATGTGATCAATTGTTGTCTGAAAAACACAACTGTGAGATTTAAATGAACTTATATTTTGAGGAAATATTTTAGGTAACTTATTTCCAGGGTTCCTCTTGTACCTTCAATCTAACAAGCCATTTGGGAGACATTTCTTCATTATTCATGAGGCACTGGCTGCTGATTGGCTGGTAACGTTGGTGGCCCCGCCCTCGTCCCTCACATTAACTATGGCTGCTACTCCATGACTTGGCTTCTTTCTGGTGACATTATTTCCCACCAGGTGAAGTTTTAACATAGTGCATAAAAACACCATCTAAACCAGTCATCTGGATGCATATTCAATCTTAAAATTTAGTTTTTATTAAAACAGTTGCACTGGAAAACAAACGTGGCTGATTTTTTTCACTTGTTTTAAAAAACACAACATTTTAAAACTTAATATGAGGCAAAATGACTTATTTAGATAGTGTTTTTTTGCAGTGCATCATTTAAATAACATCCCAGACCACAAAATAGATGTTGCAGGATTTTTTTTACATGCACATGCCAGTTTGGAGGTTTGCATGTGAGATACAAACCCCCTTATCTGAACCCCAGGGCCCCTGGGTGAGCTCATGTTGCACCCAAACCTAATAAACAACTCAACTCCACCCCTCCACACACGCACAAACATCTACAACATGCCACAGATCTGCTTCTCCCAGAAACCAAATGAGGAGAAAAACAGGCCCAGGCCTGGTGGCGGCGATGTGGTGATGCAGTGTGCCAGGAGGGAGACAGAAGAGGAAGGAGAGGAAGGTGAGCCAGAGGGGGAAGGCAGATTAGAGCGCCTGGAGGCTGGTGAAGGGGAGCAGGAGGAGAGATGAAAAGACGAGAGGAGAGCAGCAGTGGAGTTAGCCACTTGCTGATAGTACCTGACTGTGATTACTCTGCCGCTGGGCTAACCTGATTACAGCACAGCACTGGAGGACAATAAAAATACATACACACCTGCATATGCACGTGCACACACACACACATGCACAATGCGCGCACACTGAGAACCAGAGGCTTCGATGGGAAGCAGAAGCAGCAGTTGCGATGTGAGGACAGATTTGGACATGGGACTCAAGACAATCCCCCCCCTTCAGTCTCCTCTGACTTCAGAGCGATCAACCTTAAGCTCATACAATACGCACTCTCCCCTTGCTCAAACTTTCCTCTTGATCTATGTTTCATGCCCACACTGGTGTGTTGAGACCAAGCAGGGGCACTCAGCAGTGCAGCAGTCATATAAAGTCACACAATTATCCTGGCCTTATGAAGAGGAGGAGGAGGAGGAGAGAAGTTAATTAATCACGAGTGCTTCATTTTCTCTTTATAATATGCTCATTTACTCCTTCACTCACTCTTTTTTTGTGTCACTCTTTCTTCTCTCGCTCTCCCTCTCTTTTCTCATTGCTTATCTGTTAACTAAATGGGGCCTTTTGGTAGAAGGAGAGATAGTCACTGGCTCTCAAATGGCTGTAGAGCTCGATAGTTTATTTTGGGATAATTCTTCCAAGTGAGTGCCAGGCTAATTGTGCCCTGAATACACGGGGAGTAATATATTTTTTATGCCAAGTTGTGGGTTTATAGAAGTCTGCAAGCAGAGATGGTTAGTCAATTTGTGAAAGTGGATGGTTTGTCAACTCGAGAAATCTGGGTTTGTTTGTGATCTTCAAACCGCACTGTGTGTTTCAATTTCATTGATTTGAAAGTTTGAGCTATATCTGAACTGGCATGTCAAAACTTTCCTTTTGAGGATATTGACTGTCCTCATAGCTGTCCCACTTCTTTAACAGCCTTATCTAAAGTGCCTGTTCAGTCATATATTGTCAATATACTAGTAGTTATAATTCTTAGTGAATTGTAGGCCAACCTGCTCATCTAAAATTATGTTGTTGTTTGTTGTTGTTGTTTTTAAGAATATTTCTTTTTTTTTCTTCCTTTTTTTTTATTAGTACACATATACTAACTGCTTTCATGGCTTTTATTCCCTATTGCAATTTCTGCTACAAAACAAATAATTACAAATAATTAAATGCTTTTGCGGATGTCTAGAAAATAAAATATTATTTATTTACATTGTTTAATATGGATGCT
>OMLB01027898.1:0-17781 GCA_900302555.1 Myripristis jacobus | reverse complement strand
TTGTGTACTGGGTTAAACAAAGTCTGCTTGACTGTAAACTGGTTAGAAATGGATCTGCAGGTGGTTTTATGTCGGTGTTTCTCTTCACAGGGCCGAAGGGAAACAAAGGAGCCGTGGGGGATCCTGGTGCCGGCCTGCCGGGACACGACGGACACCAAGGCCTCAGAGGTAAGATCCTGTTCTCATTTACAAAGTGAACACGACTCTGAAAGCTTAAAAAAAAAACATTTCGAAGTTTCTGGAAAACCAGGCCGATGTTGCTGGTTCCTTACTCTGACACATAAATAAAGCTTAAAAAAAAAAAAAGGTTTCCAAACAAATCTGAAGCAGTTGAGAACGAAACGTACTTGTTGACCATGGTGACATTGCACCAATACTATAACTGAGGAGCTTTATTGTACTTTTACTTTTTGAGTGTTCAGTAGTCAGAAGTCTGTAATTCTACTTGTAAGTACGTTTTCACTAACTGTTGGACTTTTGAAACACATCCACGTGATTTCCTCTCTGCAGGTCTGCCAGGTCACCCAGGGGAACCCAAGAACGGCATGGAGGGCTCCCGTGGCCCCCGTGGTTTCCCTGGTCCGGTGGGCCAGCCTGGCATGCTTGGGATCGCAGGAGTGCCAGGGTTTTGCGAGGCGCGAGACTGCAGCATCCATGCGCCGGTGATGAGGAAAGAACAGGGCCTGGTGAAAAGACCCCTTGGCCCAAAAATGTAAACCCGACCGCGGAGCTTACGACGGGCGCCACGGGCCGCTCTGAGCTTAGGGGGTTCGGAGAATCGCCTCATGGCAGCTTCGTGGTTCATTTTGTTGATTTTTCATTGACTTGGGAATCTACCTTGACCATGGGTTTGAATGAGAACATGCTGATCATGTTTATGGTGTGGTTTGCTTCAAAGCCGTGTCTGATCTAATTCTTACATTGACCGATGTTGAAAAGGAGGTGGGCCGAGTACAGTTCCATGAGGCGCTCCGCTGCTCAGCAGGTTTGGTGAGAAATGATGGACTCTGTACAGAGATGAAGCCAGGAAAGAGGACTTTCCATCCGAGCCAGTCAAAGCTTCAGCTGAACTTTTAACATCTAATGAGTTTTTAAACATCTGAAAAACCAAAACTCTATTTCATTTTGTTACCAAATTGAGTCCTATGTACAAAATCGGAGAAAGACACTAAATTATCCCTCCCTCAGTCAGGTGTTTCTTGTTTCTGGTTCCAGTCACTACAAAAAAAGAAAATAAAAAAAATGCAATGTAAATATTTTGTAAAGTATCTCAAATACATGTATTGTGTTCTGAAATGTTTCAGATAAATGGTCTCTAATGTTTTTTTAATCTGAGTCCTCAGTTTGTCGATCATCACATTTTAATGTCTTCAAGACACGATGTGCTCCTTACACACCTTGTTTATCTGTAAATAACACCGTCATGACTGACAGCATTTATTTACAATACAGTGTGTTATGGAAAATACTGACACTTTTGAGAGAAGTTTATACAGTTGTGCCACAAAATCTAAAAAACATAACTTTGATTGCTGCATCACTGGATGTCATCTTAGAGCATCATGATCAAAACAGTGTTGGATGTGTTTACAGCAGGGGTGGATCTGCCGTGGTGGCATGGCCCGGCAGCTGCCACCCTAAAAATAAACCCTGCCACCCCAGCTAACAGCCCAGCTTTAGGCAGTCTAACAGAACCTTTTTTTTTTTTAAATGTTGACACAGTTTCATCTCATTTTTCACCAGAGATAGATAGATAACCACTGATACAACCAGAATAATCTCGTTTTGACTTTTCAACTGAAGAAATAAGAATAATAAGAACTGAGTCAAGCTGGAGGCTCTGCATTTAGACAGTTTGTGCTGTTTGTCACTAGCAAGTCATCTCTCTCTCTCTCTCTCTCTCTCTCTCTATCTGCCACCCTGCAAAATTTCCACACCACCTTTTAGACCGCCATGTATATTTAGTTAAGTTTATTCAATAATTTGAATGTGGAAAATTGACAGTAAGTGACTACTGTCCAGCAGCCGTTGAGCAAGTCACTGAACTCCCATCTGCTGCAAGGATGTGCCTCCCTTCACAATGAGGCCGGTAAAAAAAAAGAAAATCTGTTCATGATGCACACAGAATGCACTCAGAGAGCAAAAACCCAACACTGAACACTCCTCCAACTTGCTTTTACACATCATGAAAATACATTTGAAGATGAACTGATTTCTTGACGCTTGTTTTCTAGTTTAACCTCTAGATACAGTGCAGGTTTCATTTAAATTTTTTTTTTTTTTACTGTCAAATGCACCATCACACATCGTCACCGTCAGCATCTCGGTGATAAATTATGAGACAGACTGCAGAGACTCCTTCAGACAGTTTTAATGCCCCAAAGCAAAGTAAAGACAGGATAGAGCTTACACAGACTGGATACAATGGAACATTAAATAGCATGTACATTTTTAAAAACACACACACACACACACACACACACACACACACATAGTAAAAACAACACATACAATCTGACATTCAAAACAAATCTAACATAAAATTATTCTATTTATCACAAATGTTTGGGAGCAGCATGAAAAACAGTGCAATGTATAGGATTTTTCTGTCCCTTTTTTCCAGTTTTTCCTAATTAACAGCTAGCTGCCGACATTTCAGCCCTGTTGCAATATTCAAGTAATCAGGAGAGATGTCTGAGGCGGTCCGAAAGCAGGTAAGAGCATCAAGACAGTCTTTTTCTCTTGCTAAAAATTTCACTCAAATTCACCACACAAGGAGACACAGATGGCAGTGTGTTCTTAATGTAAACTCAAAGGTACAGTCAGCATGTTCTCAGTGGAGTCGGGGGTTAGTCAGTTGTAAAGAACAGTAAATCCAAACCCTTTCTGGGTGTTGGTGAGCAGCCTGATGTTAGTCTCAGACAGTGTGAGGTAAAATAGTGTTAAACTTTATGTTGACTTCAACCTCCATCAGTAGTTTGGTTTAAGTAAGTTGGAGTGAGTTAGTTGTTTCAGTCAGAACATAAAACTGCCAGAATGTGTTTCTAAAACCTGGATGGTCCAAAATACGAGGTGAAGGACCAAAAACTGAACTAAAATATGGCTGACTGACTACTTAAGCATGACTGACTGATTATTTATTGCGATAATGAAGTGTAAACTGGATCTGCTGTGACCGCCTCATGAACTTGTGCTTTTGCTTCATCAATGTGCTCTGGATGTGGCTGATCCAGTTTGTCCAGTGTTGGCTTGGAAGACTTGGCTTGTTACTGGTTGGTCAACAGCACCGAGCGCTCCCACCTCATCGTAAATCCAGATGCTCTTACCTGCTCCAGCTACCCTGGACAGATTATGTATAATCTACTTGGCTACGATACTTTAGTTTTAAGTTTCCCCTGACGAAATAGAGATGGCACTGAATCTCCCAGCTGGAGGTCCTCAGTTCTGGATAAACACTTGGCCTTGTTCAGACTGCAGAGACGGATTGCTCCAATTTAACGAGCTACGGGATTAGAGGGATGCATGCAGGTGCATTGTGGGTCTGGACGGTTTAGTGCTTGTTTCCTCAAGAATATTTTTTTGCTTCATATTTAATAACTTTTCCTAATGTAATGGGTACTACTGGGTAAACATGAAATTCACATGATGATATGTTTTCAACACACTTTGTACGCATCGGTTAAATAAATACAATAATTAATAAATAATAATAATAATTAATCAATAAATAACAAAAATCTGTACCTAGAAATAACATAAAGCCTTTAAAACACCAAAAATTAATATTTCTTTCCATTTGTAGGTCAATCAGTGAGATTTTATGGTGATTTGCATATTTTTCCATAGTGGCGTAAAAACCCAAACAAACAAACAACAGATTTGGTCTAGCAGTCTGAACAACTTGCCGGTCTTAATGGATTTCAAAAGCTGCACTAAATTTTTTGTGTTTTTCAAGCATCCAGAATATTCCTTAGTGGACTTCCATGATGTGTTTCCGGGGAGATTCATGGCACAACGGCAAAGCCTCAGCAGAGAATTTTGTACCTTTGGTAAAACTTTGCATAAACTTGGCACATGAACACAGAACTGACAGAAATACAGCACCAGTCATGATGAGGGCTGTGTTTACGAAGTGTTTTTGGCAGGATTAATGCTGGGACAATCTGGCCTATGAGAACTGGGTGGACGCTTGACAGGCGACGTTTTGTATGTTTGATCTAATAAACAGCCTTCGCATTTTGAGAATTAGCACTGTGGGGTGCAAGAGCGCTACTGAAATGTTTTACCCCGACTGATTTAGTGGAACTAATAAATAATAATAATACTAAAGTAATACTGAAATAATACTGAAGTGGAAGCTCTTGTGCTAATTTGTTCAAAGGCAAAACATGCAAAGAGATGCTGAGGGATGAGATTAAAAATATTTTTGATCACCAAATTATATGTATTATTGCTACTAGGGATGTCACGATTATTTGATTTCACGAATATCCGCGATTTTAAACGCCACGGTTAATTATTCGTGAAGATTCCTAAACACCGTCACTTTCATCATCATGCCAGACGCGGAACCATAGGCAGCGCAACTCGCACGGTATGGTACGAGGTGGCCTTTCAGTGAGTGCAACGTGACAAGCTAAGTCGCAAAAACTTTTTTGATGGATAGTTTTGCAGTTCGTGTGCACACAGCGTGAGGTCAAATTATTTTTTTAGTCGTCAGACTGTTTCAGTGTCAGTGTGCAATGTGGAACTTGTAATGTCTTGTCAAGGTCCTCAGTCAGTGAACATTTAGCATTAGTATTACCTCCTTTTGCTTCCTCCCATCTGTGTTGAGTAAATGTTGGACCTGTCCTCCCAGCACAGTCTGTTTCATTTATTATTAACACTGCATGAGATATGCTCTCAATTTATTTGTGTAATTGTAATTTAAACATAAAATAAACCAAACAAAATATATATATTTTTTATCTGGTCACATCTAAAATTAGGTAAATTATTAAAACAATTGAAATAATCTTAAACATTTAGTAGAGATGGCAGTTAATGACTTCAATATTTCAAACATTTCCCCTGGGTGATTAATAATTGGCCTTATACTTCAAATATTTTGTGCATATAATGAGTAATGTAACTGTAAAATTTACAGTCAACTTAAGTCATTACTGTAAGCCCAAATAAAGCTCAACTGGGTGTTGGAAATTTATTTTCACTTTTCTTATTATTCTATTATTATATGCCTCAAAGGGCAGCTAAATATTATGTTATGTTGGCATGGAAATAAATGAAACGTGAAGTGACGTGAGTGTTCATGTGATTTTATACATTTATAGTGTGAAATTAATTCATATATAATAATCGTGATAATCGTAAAATCGTGATTATTTCTCTGACAATAATCGTACCAAGAAAATCTATAATCGTGACATCCCTAATTGCTACTATGAGTAAAATTGATATTGCTTCATTATTGCTTGAGAAAACAAAGCAGCAGAACCTGGGTAAGCCTTCCCAAGTTGACCTGTGGCTCAGCTGCAGTTAAGAATCACAGTTTGTTTCCTCCAACTGGTAGAGGAGAGTAGAGGACATGCTCTCTCACATGCTTCGGGTATTCTCTTTGTAGTATTGCTAGTATTTCCTGCATCACTTCGTAAATACAGCCTTGATTTATGGGAGATGCTACGGGTGTATAAAACTGGCTTGACTGGGGAGGGTAAAAAAAAAAAAAAAATCTATAAAATTTAATGCCCGAGATGTGGATGCCTGGTGCACGATTCCTTGTTTGTTCTGGCTGAATAACAGAAAACTGAACAGAGGCCAACAGAGATTAAAAAAAGATGTTTTGTACCTGATATGTTGTGCCTCTCTGTCAGATACAAAAATGTCCCTTCTTCTAACAATAACAACACTTTGTTCTCTGGCGGGGGAGAAAAAATGGAGGGAATCATTTAAGGTTTACCACTCGTGATTTCAAGTGAATAAAAAAATCTGGGGCAATGCGGTATATTATATTTAATAATGTAAATCTAGTCTGTAAATCTTATGTAAATCTTAGCAGTGCATCTGAGAAAGCAGACCCATCTGCTAAAAAAAAAAATTGTAATAAATAGAATAAATATTCCCTATGTAAGACTCATAAAAATACATTTTGTATCTAACACTATCTGCAAGGCACAGCCTGGCGAGGCAGTGAATGTATATTTATGTATAATTATACTTAGAGCTAACATGCCAGTTCCATACAGTGCAAAGTGCAGTGTGAAAATAATAAAAGATTTTAAAAAAAAAAGGTTAATAATACATAATTTCAGGAAACTGCAACTACATTCAAGAGGAAACTGGCCCCATAACCTAATGGGCTTCATTTTCTACTGGCAAAAAAAGAAAAGGGAGAAAGAAGCAGCTGAGCTTAGCGTAGGTTATTTGTCTGAGGTAGGTGGTGTGAGAGGTTACGCGATCTGCGTGTCCTGAGTGTTTTGGGTCGGTCTCACACAGTGGACGACGATCCCTATGATCATGATGATCCCCATGATCAGCAGAAAAATGCTGGATGCCAGCAGCCCTGCAGAAGAGAGGAGAGAGAGATAAAAAAAAAAACAACGACCTCACACACTCAAAAAAACATCAGACTCTCTCTCACTTCAGGTTTCCTTTTCATAAGCCCCCCATGAAAAGGACTCTTACTTTCTTGATTAGTGTATTTCCTGTTGAAACATGAAGTTTGGATGGGACAGTGGGAGCCAAAGTTTTATTTTGAAGGATGGATTAGAGAGGATGTTTAAAGATTTGTGAAGGTTTTATTGCACATGCGTCAGGCCATGTGCCACGGAGGCTGAGAGGCTGCAGGGTTTCACTCCAACCACAAACTCCACCAGGTGAGTCACTGATCACCTGCCAGCAGAGAGGAGGATGCCCTGTTTTACAGGAAGTGGAGGTCATGTGAGGTCATTGGTTCTTCGACAGGATCAAAACATCGGCCTACCTAAGTACTATTCATCCTCCGTATGACGTCAAATTGAGTTTGTAGTGCGTAGTATGTGCATTTTGTTTACACGAGAAATGCCTGCATATATATACTAGATTTGCACATTTTTTGTGTATGCAGTGCAAGCTTACTGGTTATACTCAGCTTCCCCAGAATGCATTGCATCACTTGAGACTGTGCGATGGCAGCGGCGGCGTACAGATGTGTGGGTTCTTAGCGCTGCATCAGAGCTGCGATGCTGTGAACTGAAGCTGCTCACATCACATGAACATCCTGGCAGCAGCGCCTGGAAGCCACACATCCTGCCTTCAAAATAACAGCACCGCTCTTGGTTATCATGTATTCAGCAACTCATTTGTGAATAACACTTTTATTTTGTAAACAACCGAACTCAAACAAACTAGCTCAAGAGCTGTTTGGCGTCTCTGAAAGCATCTCCAAACAGGCGTTATTAGGATAAACCGATCACATATTGGAGATCTGCATGGCTGCTCTGTGGCCTGGAAAACTGTAAAACGTATTAAAGTGACATATTTACAGTGTTAGAATGAAAAGTGCAGCAGCTTTTAGAGCCTGAGTTAGCGCCGGTCGCTAAAGGCCCTTCAAACGGCCCAAAAACAGTGAAGCCCCCGTGTTTCTGGCTCCGTGTAAACATAATTAGGATACATAATGAAAAACCGACTGTACCGTAACGTGCACGCTGTTCGATCTTGATCGGTGCAGGAGTAGCAGTGCATTCTGGGACGAAGGTAATCTTGATCGGTGCAGGAGTAGCAGTGCATTCTGGGACGAAGGTAATCCTCCTCTCCACAGGTGAACACTGATCCTGTTGATGAAGGGAAATCAGAGCTGGACCAAAGATCATCTGCAGATGCTTTGTGCTGTTTATGGTTTTTGACAGAGATGCCATCAGCTCTTTAAATGAACATATTAAACAGAAGATATGATGTGATGTGAGAGTTAAACTGAATGTGAAGGAGCGGGTGACGTACGTCCTGGTGTGTAACGGTGTCGGTGAAGTTCATGCAGCTGTCCAGGGTGATGCGTCCTGTCCCCAGCGTCATGCACGGCAGCTTGAATGACGAATTGTTGATGTCAAAATTGGCAAAAGGCTGCAAAAAGAAAAAATATCACAAAGTCATGTTTATTGTTGAGCATTCAGATGTTATTTCCTCTTAATCAGATTACTATCACTCTTTTGATTCCCGATTAATCATATAATAAGTGATATAATAAGTCTTTTCTCTGTGAGGTGACATGAGCGTTCCAGTTTTCTCTGGATGGTTCCTGACTCACTGGGCACAAAACTAAAGACGCTCAGTTTCCATCCATATTTTAGGTGTAATTTAAGAGTATTTTCAAAAAATGATGCAGAAAAATGTTCACATCAATGCACATTTCCTGTAACTACATTATGCAAATGATTTTTATCAAGTGCATGACTATAGGTTATTGTTATAATCAAAGTTAGGCAGCAATTCAGTTCAGAAGATGGACAGATGTGATGAACGTCACACAGCAAAGTCATTGCTTCTTACAATAAACTCTTTATTGCATTCTCGCTTGGCGCCTCGGTCAAGTGTAAAAACACAGTCGAGTGTTTTGGAGAATTTTAGGTGCATTTGCAAAAATTACGGTGTTCCCATTTAGTTTCTTATGCGTAAATTCAAAACTTAAAAATAGGTGGGCCACTGGTGTCTCATAAATAAATTGCTTCTCATGACAAGGCCTGAAGTATTTCAACAGGAGAGCTTTAACTTAGTCATGCCTCTTTCCACTTTTCCTTTCTTTTTCATGTCTTTGTTTCTCTTTTCCCTTTGTTCTGCTGTCCTCTTTCTTTTTTCTTAACGTCATGCACTTTGTAAAGTTTAATTTTAAGTCTGCTTGTCCTACACGAATCTCTGTTTTAAACTACAGGTAATGATTTTCCCCCAGAGAAGAAGCTGTATGCAGCATTAGGGAGTGAAGTCCCTTGTATAATTTTAGCAACTGTTGTCACGCATGCAGGACATTTGTCTGGTTACCTCGTCATCGATGGAGAAACTGTGTTCACACTTTGGGTCAAAGTCAAGTACAGGATGCTGGCCCCTACAGCAGGAGTAAAGTTTGGTCTCCAACACCACACAGCTGACACATGCAGCACCTGAGGGAATTTAATGAGAGACAAGCGACAGGTGCATTAGCCGGCTGAACACTGTCACTGTGTGCATGTGCTGCCACTCAAAGCATTTGACAATAAATCAGTGCACAAGCATGTACATCTGCAATATTCATGATGTTTTATGATCCCAGCAGGATGGGACGTAAGCGTCATACATTCATGATAGGATTCAATACAATATAATAATAAAAAGTTTGGGTTGCTTGTTTCCTTTCCAGGATGTGGCTAACTAACCGGGGTTTCTGATTAGATGATATAAGGGTTATTAAGTTATAGTAACCCTTCCACGGATAACCCAGGGTTGCACAGCATGTAAACAATCTGTGGGAATTTCCCACCATAATCTATCTACTATCTGTTTCCTACTACGCGTCACACATGGGGAAAGTACCGTGCAGGGACTGCAGGTAATTCCCAGAGTGTGCTACTTCCACTTTCCCTAAACATTATGTCATCTGATCTAAACCAACGATTAAAAGACCTATATACGAAATTATATCTCACAGCTGTGTTTTGGGCAACTATACGTAACATCAGTGATGCTAATGACAGCCCCGGGCCCCGGCCCCACGACAGAGCTAGATTAGCCACACGATGATAAAGCTTTTTTTTTTGTTGTCCCCCCAAACAGACCGTGGCACTGGCTTCGGTTTAAACTTTGCCAAATAAAAGTTGTACCAAGCCATTCCGCACACATAACCCATCTCGCAATTACCTTATTCTAACTTGCCTCGCATTAATCCGTTACCGCAGCCTTAACTGATAACCCTGTTAGCCAAAACCTGCTATCGCTTATCGGCCAACGCCCATTACAGACACGAGATATTTTAAGACATTAGCTGAATTATATATGTCCCCTGTTTAACTCGGCATACATATTCACAGAGGAAACTGCGCTTATTTTAATCAAATATGAATGTTAAGCATCGGTATACACATCCTCCCATAGTGTTTAGCGAATGCAAGGGAACATGAAACAGCCAGATTTTTCAATGGAGTTTGGTAAGCCGGTTTCTTCTTTCCAAAATGCAAGCACGCACTTTTGAAAAAAAAAAAGAAGAAGAAGAAGAAGAAGCAGCAACATTTTAAAAGCAGTGTTTGTTGACAGTATTATCTATCGTGTATAGTGTAACTTACCAGTGACAACAAGCCAAGGCAATGTGATATGTCTCATCTTGATCTCGATCGATGAATTGTATTGCTGAGCGGAGCGAGGTCAATCACGCCCACAGCGTCAGTTTCACTTTCTGCATATATATGTTTCAGGGAGGCTGTTTCCCGATACTCTGAAGTGTCTTCACCCGTGTCTCTACCATGCAGCACCAAGCCCTTCTGCTTATTTGTAAGTATCCTCACCTTCTGTTCTGCCAAAAGGTTTACATTGTGATCAGGCTGTGTTTTCTGTGACGAAGAGTTATGTGGAAGAAATATGAAGCTAAACAACCCGCTGATTGTGTTTGTGGTGCTGCTCAGGTCTGTGCCCTGTCCTGAGCATGGCGGCCAGCCTGGACCCAGAGGAGACCAGGACTGTGTGTGGAGGAGACTGCCAGCTCAGGTGCACTGCCCGCGGCAAGTCTGGAGTCCAGTACCGGGCAGTCAGGTGGTACAAGGTAAGGCTGGTGTGTTTTAATGAGCTTTAGCAGAGGCTACAGTCCATCTCTTGTCCAAAGTGAAAGTATCAGCTCGATACTAAATATATTTCTGTGCAGCAAAGCCCTCTCTGTCTTTCTCTTTCTGTCTTTCCAGCTTTCACTGAGCATTTCCAGTTTAATGAAAGCTTTTTACTCTAAATGGATGAAGTGTGAGTGAATAGTTCCTGAATAACTGCCTGAATAAAAATCATTCATATTAAGGAAGTCATAAGGCAAAATTGGCGGCATATGTCAACACCTGATTGGCTGGCTGCTTTCTAAAAGTCAAACAAAAAAAAGAAGAAGAAAAAAAAAGAAGAAGAAAAGAAAAGAAGAGAGACACACAGAGCTGTATATGTTAGTAGTAGTAGTATTAGTAGTGCTAGTACAACCAGTGGCAACAGTAATAGTAGTAGTAGTAGTTAGTGGCAGTAATAGTACTGTAGTAATAGTTGCAATAGTATTAACAGTAGTAGTAGCAGTAGTAGTAGTTGCAATAGAATTAACAGTAGTAGTAGTAGTAGTAGTAGTAGCTGCAGTACTATTAGAAGCTGTAGCTGTATTAACACTAGTAGTAGTAGTAGTAGTAGCTGCAGTCGTATTAACTATAGTGTTTTCCATGGCCTGTGATGGATAAGCTAATACGGTGATGATGGTTAACCTGCAGTTATACTCTGGTTTATCTCTGGTGTGTCAGTGCTATGATGGCCTTATCTCCTCTGGGTCATTTGAAACATCTTGCACAAATACATGAACATATTGCGCCTGTATTCCTTTAATGCAAAGCCCATTGAATCCACCTCTGTATGAAAAGTGCTGTATAGATAAAATTGAATTGACTATCAGTAGCAGCAACTGTTGTATTAATGGCAGCAGCAGTACTATGTAGATAGATGGATAGATAGATAGATTTACTTTATTGATTTATTGATCCTAAACTGGGAAATTCCCACTATGTGTAGTACAAACAGTAATAAAGGAAGTAATAATAGTGGTAACAGCACTCATAGCAGTAGTAGTTGCAGTAGTATCGGAAACTACCAGCAGTAACAGTGGTAGTCATAGTATTTCCAGTAGTAATGGTGGCATCAGTATCAGTATGAGCAGTACTAGCAGCGGTGGTGTGGTTTGGTGTTTGGTTAGAGAGGATGGGGAGCGCAGGGCTGATGGTTTAGCAGGTGTAGCTGTGGGCTGACCCGGTGTGATGTTCCAGGTGGGCGAGCCTCCCTCCTCCCAGCTCAGCGGCCTGCTGGCCCGCCGTCTCCCCGGAGGCAACACCCAGTGGTACGTGGGCGTGCAGCGGCAGGTGGAGCTGCTCGGAGACTCCTACACCATCTTCATGCCCAACGTGACGTCAGCAGACAGCGGCACGTACGTGTGCCACCTGGCGGCGCCCGTGGGCGAGCGGAACCAGGAGGGCGAGGTCCACCTCACTGTCACAGGTACCAGTCACACACATCACAGCAGCTCTCCTCTTTTTGCTCCTGATTTTCCCGCATGTATGTCTGAAATGATTAGTCAAATAATCATTTAGTCATTCAGTAACTGATTAAACGTTTTTGTCAAGTAAAAATGCCAAACACTGTGTGTTTCCAGCTTCATTAACATCACTGAGATATGAAGATTGTCTTCCTTTTCTCTGTTCATATCAATATAAAAATATAGGTTTTATTGGCAGCTGATCAGATTAAGGAAGACATTTGATTACATCAGTTTGGGTTTGGATCAGTCGATAAATCCAAAACATATAGATTGATTAATTCACAGTAAAAGTATTCATAACTTGCAGCCCTGGTTGCATCATCTGAACTGGCAGTGTCGGCATATTTCATACACACACTGCAATGCAGTCACAAAGAAATAACTTGAAATTTGATCTCCTTCTCCAGGGTGCCCTGACAGTCCATCGGTGGATCTGATGAAAGACTGTTACCTGGTGATTTTTGCAACAGTATTACTGATGGCAGCGCTTCTCATATTCATAATAAGCTATGTAAGTCAATGAATGTGTTCTCCTGCTCACCAATACTCACAGATAGTGTGACTAATCAGCTCGAGGCAATGTTTCAAATACAGCGTTAACAAGGTGTTTGCCTGCCTCTCATGAATAGAAATATTAAGCAGAAATCCAGGTGTTAACTGGATTAAATTTTCTGTCATTGTGATCTTGGTCCAGTTAAAAGGGCTTTACATAACAGCATCAGTATTCATATTGCCCTAATAAGGTTAAAATCTAGTTTTTAGAGTGCATGTAAATGGATTTGAATGCATTTACATGCATTTGACACAAACTACCGTCACTGCACACAACAGAGGACAGTGCTTTTTTATGAGTAATCTCTCAATAGTCTTTTCATTTTCCTCATGTGAATGTGTTTGCTTTGTGTCTCCCCTGCAGCGCAGTCTGAAGAGCATGCTCAAGGAACCAAGCAGCAGCACCAAAAAAGAGATTTATTTGGACGCACCACTCAAACCGCTCGAAAAAAAGGAGTTGAAGATGATCTGGACTCTGGGTCCTGATTGGTCGAAGCAGTCCACCATTAAACATGTCTTTGTTTGAACTGAGATGTAGAATACGTCTGCGGAAGTAGAATCGCCTCCTGGACGCACTGAAGAATTCATTTCCAGAGTGATATCCTCCACTTTACAAAGAGAACGCTTGCAGGACGTTTGACATACAGGATGCTTCGGCACTCTCCCGTAGGAATGCTGTTTTATTTTTATTTTGTTTTGATTTACATTCTTTGGTGAGGGTCAGTGTCACTTTTACAAAATGGTGGATATCTCAGTTTGGAATTAAATTCTTCACAAAAGAAGGAGATGAGCATCACCTCAGGCAGGGGTAGCAGGAGGAAGATGAGCTGCAGCTTCTCCAGGCACCAGACGACCGCCCGGCCCTCGCCGGACAGGAGAGCTGAGGAGTCTTTAAGGAGCCCAAAGTTGTAGCATTAAGTTAAGTCAGCCCGGGCTTATGTAAGCATATGATTGGCTCAAGCCTCAACGTGCTTCACATGTGTCCATGTGAAAGTGAAACCACCAACCACCCGCTGGCTTTACACGGCACAGCTTCTGTGCAACCAGTTGCAGTTTGAAAATCAAACTTTGCTGCGATGTAACCAGACAGATGATGCAAAACAAACTGGACAGAATTAAATATCACAAGATCTTTTTTACTTTTTTACTAATATAGGTATGATGACTAGGCAGGTAGTGGCAAATAGTAGAACAGCCAGGAAATGTTACCACTTCATACCATATCACAATGTTACGCTCTCTAAAATTAGACAACATCTGGCCTTATACCATGATTTTGATATCAGGCCAGATATTATTGATAGAATATCGCACCGCCAGCAACCAAACTGCTGCTTCTCACCCGATGTTTCTACCGCAGAAAACCAACAAAACTAGTTCATGTCAAAAATATTGTATTTACCACATTTATGAGTGAGAGGCACGTGTACAACGCCCCCTCGCAGCTGAAAGACAGATGGAAGTTCAGATACATCAATGATACCCGACTTTCCGGGTCATGAGTGCATAACACATTTGCTTTCTACTTTGGCAGCAGAGTTTCTGCCCTTCGTTCTGCTGCCAGAGCAGAAAGCGACTTTTCAATTTTTGGTCTTTGGACTTTTCCAACCAGGAAGGGCAGTGACACAATGATGGAAATATAAGTCAAATTAAAGTTAGTATTTTCTCCAAAATACAATTTTCAGGGATTACAATAACTTTAACATTGCACTGGAGTTAAACATGGCGAGTTATTTTACACATCTGCATTTTAAAGGATAAAAAAACTTTTACTGTGAATGGAGTTTTTGTGGTGCGAATAAGGAGAACCTAACCTTTAAAAAAAAAAAAAATGCTCTGAGTTTGTGTCTCGGGACAGAAACTCAAAACTTCCCCAGTTTCTGTGAACTTTATTTTGGGGAAGATCAAAAGTCATGCAGGGACAAACCCAGCCTTCACCCACACCTTCTCTGTACTGACTACTTCTCTGTTGTGCCACATCTTTCTAGATCTTTCTGTGTGTCTGGCCTTTAATCTGCTCTCCTGGTGATGAAAGCCTTGTAGAATCAGAATCAAAAACTTTATTTGCACAAGTACAATGTACACTCTAACAGAAAAAGGCAATGGACCCCAGATTTGATAAAAATATATATGACCTACTTGTAAGGTGATCTGAATTTAATGCAAATGTGGTGTCAAGGGTGGATTTTATTTTTTTTCTGCTGTGAGCAGAATGGCAGCTATGAAAATGATGTCTGTCTGTGACCTTTAGGATGTGTTTCTCTGGGGGATATTTGGGCCTGAATTGTTCTGTGTGTGTGTGTGTGTGTGTGTGTGTGTGTGTTGTTGTGTAGAATGTGTACGAGCTGTGCTGCAGGGTTTACCATTTGCTCTAGTATTGTTGTAAATGTCTGGCGCTTGTTGTCGTCTGACATTATAATTGCAAAATGGAAGCTACATGTTTTGTTGAAAAAGTGGCCCTTTCAGTTGGCCCTTAAAAAAAACAGGAAACTTAGAGTTTTTGTTATGTTCTTTCAATGAAATAAAAAAAAAAAAATTTAAAAAAAAAATAGCTGTCAGTTTTCTAACCTTTGTCCAGGTGGAGGAAATTATATGATATCCTCAAAAACACTGAAAAATAACTGAGTTATGTATTTTTCATAATTGTGGATGTTTATATAGATATTGGAGGCCTGCTCATTAGTCAGTTTCATTTTCCTGAAACTGAATAGAAAAGCTGATCAGAATAACGTCTGAAAAGATGATTGAGAAACAAAACTGCATCCAGCAGCTGCTCGGCTGCCTGATTTCCTGTAGTGCATGAGCCTCAAGCAAATACTAGAAATTGCATGTCAATGTTTTGTGCTGATTTTGTGTTTGTGGTGCTTTTGGACTCCGTTTGCAGACAGACGGAACAGATAAGTTTAGAAAAAAACCTAAATAAACGAGGTACAATAGGCTGCTTTCTGTTTGGTTAAATGTTTTGCCTGTTCAACTTTTTTTCTTGTCTGACACTGTTATTTTTTGCTGTAACACATAAAAAATGTATTATTTAGTACACTTTATATGTCAGGTTCTCTGTGACCTAAACCAAAAATAAACAGCCTTCTGTGATTCAGACGTCTGCCTCCTCTCCTGCTGCCCTCCACGTCCTGCTCTGCAGCTTAACCGACATTCATTGAGCAGATTTTCAGGGGAAAACCAATCAAGCAGTCAATCAATGCATTGGTGGTGGTTTGTGTTTATCGTTTTGAAATAATCTGGTGTTTTTCATGCTCTGATGTGCCATAATATCACAATATTTTGTGTGGTAATACTGTACCGGTACACGGATGTGTGTGTGCTAACATTTATGGCAGGTTTTTATGACAGAGTTGGTCAGGTGGTGAATTAAGTGTTGTGATAATGTTGAAGAAGAAAGAAAGAAAGAAAGAAAAGAGAGGAAAGTGTCTGAGAAGAAACGGTCGGGGTGAAGACAGTCGTGTGGAAATCACCATCCTCCAAACCTCTGATGACTTTTGGTTTGAGTTGTTTTTCTGCAGCAGGAAATAAAACCGCAGCGCATATATATTCTCTGTTGTCCACAAACTGTTTTTTCCTGTCTCTGCGGCCTGGGCTTTCCTGTCTCTTCACCACCTGTCTCTCCTTCACCTGTCTCTCCTCCACCAGCATGACAGCTCCCAGCCTGCAGGACGGTGCAGCTCCTCCCTGAGCCTGTATTTAAACCCTAACCTGTGGCTGCATGCTGGGTTTGGGGCACCACCCGGGACGGGCACAGGGAGCTGCAGCCATAATCACTTGTGAGCTGTGACTGCACATAAAACCTGGAAAAAGGAAGTTTAATGTATGCATGTAAAATACACACATTTATGTTAAACATGCAGCAGTTAAATATGTACACTGAATGATTTCTGTACGATTTACATGTCTTCTTATATTATGTTTACAATTCCATTAAGGCTATATATTTTTATTTTTTTGAGAGCTTACTTAGCTTCTTTAGACACAAAGTCAGACAACATCTAACACAGTGTAGCTCTAATAATTTCTATATTGTGTGGCCATTTATTAATTTTTTATGGTTTTATTTTTGTTTATATTCAGGTAACAATAACATATTTCACGTGATGCTTGGCGTCGGGTTGTCGTGGCCGAGTGGTTAAGGCGATGGACTAGAAATCCATTGGGGTCTCCCCGCGCAGGTTCGAATCCTGCCGACAACGAGCTGACTTTTAATTTTTTTAATTTAATTTAATTTTGTAAACCTAAAAGTCTAAATTTATCGTGATAATACCAAGAGGCGAGATATGACGATATAATCCAATAATTCCCCCGTGTTTCTGTCTGCTTCCCCGTTTTTATCACCGAGCACTTTACAATTACAGCAACTTCCGTTCATCCTTTTCAATATAAGAGCCCGGCTGAAGCTGACTAGCGGATGTCAGAGGTACAGAATAAGCAGATTATAATATAATCTTTAGTTAGACAGCGCCTCTGAAAAACAGAGTTTACAAAGAAGCAGCGAAGCGGAAAAATCAGGGAGCAAAATGACCACAGAGAGTCAAACAAGAGCAAAACAACATGAAGGAAAAGATTTAAGGTTAAAACAGGAGAACAAAACAAGCAAAACAGAAGAGAAGAAAACACAGGGAGGGTGAAAGATAAAGACGGCGAAAGAGATGAAAAGGTGAAAGGCAGCAAAAAAAAATACTTAATTACATATATATAATACAATTAATTAATTACGTTGTAGTAGCTATACAAGGATACAAGGATGCAAGGATACAAGGATATTTATTCGGCATTATACAATAGGTTGTATAGTGAAATTAAAATGTGTTTCCCTCTTGATTGGTTAATTCATTGATTGATTGTGTAGAAAATAGAATTATTGAGCATGGAGGAGTTCAGATGGTGCATTCAGGAGTCTCACAGCCTGAGAGAAGAAGCTGCTCCTTAGCCTGGTGGTTCGGCATCGGATACTTCTGAATCTT
>OMLB01027893.1:7099-19198 GCA_900302555.1 Myripristis jacobus | reverse complement strand
AAATAATAAATAAAAAAAAATAAATATATTTTTTTTTTTTTTTTGTCATTTTTTTTCTTTTTTTTTTTTTTTTTTTTTTTTTTACCCCTGCCCGTCTTGCCTCTAGTCTCTCTCATTTCTTTTTCTGCCAAGTCCCCTGTCTTTCTTTCTTTTTCATAATCTCTCAATTCCCACCCTTTGCTGTCTTGCGTAGTAAAACATGGCAGGAACAGTGCCAGGACTAGGGATAATGACAAAGACACCCTAAAAGACACACTAAATGTGTATGCATTTACATTAATGCAACATATTTTGGATAAACAACATGCTTAACTTGTGTTGTATTTTCACCAATTTGGGGACAGATTATAATAATATCTATAATGTAAACTGTATGTCTTGTTTATTGAACAAGGTTTGCAATGTGCTCCATTAAAAGAAGAGAATACGTGATAAGTAAAGTTAGATTAAAAAGTAAGATATGTCATGATGTGACAAGATATGCAAATTATAAAGGTATATGGTATAGAAAAGCTAAACAAAGTAAAAGCTTAAAACTATACTAGAATATTGTATGGACCTTCGTAAAAAATAATTAGATAAATAAATATGTAGACAGAAATGTATTGGAAAATGTAAGAGGGAGGGGAATGAAAGAAAAGACACCTTTAGCATTAGTCAAGGCTTCCATTTTTCATTTTAGTCTTTATTTTGTATTTCGTTATGCTGAAATTTTAGTTTAAATTAAATTCCTCCATCTTGAATCAGCATGGATTTTCTCCCATGACCCACGAGACCCTCTGTTGTCCGTACACCTGAATGGCAGGTGACCTGCATCCAGATAAGTCTCGTCTCTTTCCTCTGATACCCATGTGAAGGTCCAGAAACTTTGCTTTCACTGGTTGATGGACAGTAAGACAGTGAGAAGCTGTGGTTAGAAATGTCATTTCCATTGGTCAAAATAATTAATTTAGTCATCATTTTTACACAGAGATAATTTTTGTCATTCTAGTCTTGTGTTTTTTAAAGTCATGTTTTTTTTTTTAATCATTTCATATTTTTTGTCATGTAGATGTAAAACCCGGCGGCTGTAAAAGGCTTAAAACTACCATAGAAACTAAATAAATAACTGTAAACGGGTAAAAATGCCCTAAAAAGAACTAAAAACCAGCGACAATGCCACCTAGGAGTTAAGAGCCTAGGACTCTAAAAACAGGTTCTTTAAATCAGGCCTTGCAGAGTTTTAAAAAATAACCAGAGCAAGAATTTAAATGAAAGGGGTATATTACAACAATGATTTTGCCCTTGCCCCAACCCCACAGTCACCACAGGTCCTAGAGGTTTAAAACATCTCCTTTCTTCGCCTAGTGCAGTCCTCACAGATCCGTCGAGTCCGGGCGCCACACCACCGTCCACGGGGTCAGCTTCAGCACAGCACTCTACAGACACAAAAAACAATGCGCAAGTCAGTCCGCCACTACCCTAGAGGGTGTTAATGTTAGCCTCGGGAGAAGTGCATGCCGCCAGTGCATTGACAGGTTACTCACACATTTCTTGGGTCGCAGTCTTAAACTAACGACCCAAGCCGGAGTAGATCGGCGTTGGCAGAACAAAGCTGCAGCTCGGTTGCATCGTTAGGGCAAACCCCTCTTCAGTCTCGGCTTCTGCTACAGCTCTTGCCAAACCACGGTGTCGCCCGCTTCCACTGCCATGCGCCAGCCCTCCTTCCTCCTAAACGTGTGTTCCCGTCTCTGCTCTGGCCGCTTCCACCACAGCTCCCGCTTCCCTCGACTCTGCCTCGGGGCCAGCTGCCTCGGCCACCTGGCCACTCTGGCCGCCCGACCACATCCTGCTAGTCCCTCCGGTTTTTTCTTTTCCTTTCCTGCCGTGGGCTTTTCACCCTGCTGCCCCGCAGGTGAGGCCCACCTCCCCGGCACTGATTGGTTGTGGGAAGTCTGCTCCCCTTCCCCCAGTGGCTGTCCCAGCTGTTTATCACACCAGCTCAGATGCAGGTATTCTCTAATCAGACTATCAATTAAGGACAGAAGTGTGCGACTCAAAACCGGCATGCAAATAAAACCAGGGATAAAACGCAAAATACATACAAAACCAAATCCAAATAAAATCATGCATAAATAATAAAAACATAAAAGCATGCATAACTACAAATAAAACCATAAAAACACACTTCTGCCCTGTGACATAGAGATGAAAATTGATTACACCATCATTTTTTAGTGTTAAGAATCAACACATTTTTGTTATAGTCACATCATCGTCATGGTAGAGGGTCACCAAGTGCCAGAGGGTCCTCATCCTTGGATTTCAAACTATGCACAGTGGATGATAGGTCTGCAATATAAGAAGTTTCCAGGTCATCATATGCATTAAAGATGGTCAGTAATAACCTTGCACAGCATATACTTTTGTCTCCATTGTTCTCCACAAAACAGAATCTGGGTGTTGTTGGGTTCAATCCATATGAAATATGGCTAACAGCAACAGGTGTTTCCAATACTACATAGCAGCATAGCACTGCTAACTTGTCTAGTCTGATGAATTAGCTAATTGTCAAACTATACGATATAGTGAGAACATCAAAGCTGTCTTGTTAGCTTGAATGTCCATGATTCTTGCCATTTTTGTAAGGAAAATACATGCTTAACAGGCTTTGAGAGAAGCCATTGTTGTTTCTGTATTTGAATTTGATGCTGTCACTTCTTGTTATCGTCATCACCTAAACCATGGTCATAGTTCCTCAAAGAGCGCTGATTGTTCCAGCTGTTTGGTGGCATCCAGTGGTGCTCTGATTGGAGAATGCCCATGTTGGAGCGTCTCCATTTGCAAGTCAAATCCTAGTGATCTGGTTGTGCATGGTTCCATCAGTAAGACCTTGAAAATTAATCTGTACCTCATGGGTAGTCTGAACATCACTTTTGCTTACCAATGATTTATTTCACTCTTCTCTCCACTGTGTCCAGCATCCCTCCCATAGTGACTCCTCGCTGGCCACAGGCAGTTCAGAGGGCAGCCTGCAGACCACACTAGAGGAGGGGCTCAGCTTCAGTGTTTCCCCACCTCGGGATCTGGACCTCCCGCTCCTCTGCCCCATCCCCAGCCACCCCCTACACCCCCAGGGACCTGCCACGGGAGCCCAGGATCACCCTTTATTAAAGGGACGCAGTACTACATTTAACCTCCAAGCCACCAGGGGGCACCAGAGGAGCCAGAGCAGCTGCGGTGGCGGCAGCACAAGTCCCGGCTGTCCCCGTCAGGACTCCATGGACCCTTCAGATGAGGACGTGGGGATGGGTACAGGTGGGGAGGGCTGCAGCCAGGCGTACAACAGCGAACATTTGTCAGAAACGCTGAACAGCCTGTCGCTGACATCACTGCTTTCCCCAAGCTCTCTGGCGACCCCCCTGGTGAAAAAGTGTAACAGCACAGGCTCACTGGATCAAGCCAATCTAGCCGCCCGGGGTAAAGACGGCCGCCAGTTCTGTGGAATAGATGCTCATGGCTACTTGTCCAACCCCTGGACAGAGGGGAGGGCGAGAGCAGAGGACGAGGACAGTGATATCACAGCTTTCAGCATGAAAAATAGCGGCCGGCCCATGAACACAAGCTCCAGGAAAAACAGATGAAACTGCTTTTGCCTCTCTGTGATAGAACCGTCTAGCCCGTGGAATTTCTGGACCTTTCTGAGAACAGAGAGAAACGTTAAACACCTGTCCTGTGAACGCTCCTCTGAAACTCGCTCTCATCTGTGAGTCGTCTGTTTTCTCTCTTTACTCCTCGGGTATGGCTGCTTGGGATCGATCATCTCTCAAAAGATTACAGCCGTGTCTGAGTTTTGACATCCTTTCATTTCCCCAGGACAGATGGTTGCTCTTTGAAAGAACTTTACAACAATGACAATTGGGCTTAGCCTCTCAGCCAAACCAGGATTCAGCCTTGACAGATGTGGCAGTTCTTGGCTTTACCTTTGAGCCATGCTGATAAACCGGGTATTCAGACAGCCATTAGAGAGACAGGCGTGAAACTGCTCGACGAACAGTGCTTTGATGATGTTAGCTAGATGAAACTCCTAAGGAATTGGATTTTCTCTAAAGAATAGGGCTAGCTTGACCTAACGTGCCCCCCTTACCCTTCCGCAAAAACACAATGTTGTCAATCTGGGATGGATGGCAAACTCTGAAGCTTCTTTTGAGGAAGAACTGAACTTTGTACAGTTGTTTTTGTAATGTTCTTCTCTAACAGTAGCATCAATCAACCTTTTTCCTCTTTAGCTGATTCAGTAGGTAACAGAAAATCGAAAGGTCATATATTTGATGTGTTCTAACTTTTTATGCCGACAACTTATTGGACTTGTGTGAATGTTGGCATGTCTGTCTCGGTCTGTGAGAGAGAGGTAGAGTAGCAGAAGGACAGAACGAGAATGGCTAGTCGGAAGATAGACAAAGGGCACCTTTCAGGAGAGGAATCGATATTTGAAAGCTGCTGAGTAAACGTGTGGGTAGTTTATGGGACCAGTGGCCATTTCTCACAAATGGACACTGCTTTCAACTTACCCATGAAAGGGCTAAAAAAGGAGAGAATAAACTGTCTTTAGTGCAGACCTGGGCCAAATAGTATTTGCAAGTAATTTTGGTGTAGTATTAGCCTACTTCCAGGGTGTCTCAAGAGTCATTCATTGCATTTAAAGACTTTTAAAGACCCTTTTAATGCAAGTTAAAATGAAATATAAGATAATTTTGACTCCTTTCCAGAATGATATCGCAAATGAGGAAGCAATTCTACTGTAAGAGTAACGGGACTTTGAACCTGGGCTGATTTCAGAGCACACCAGGGAACTGCATTACTTTATAGACCTCGAAAAATTGACAAAAGGCTGTATTTAGCAGTATCCAATGATCTTTAAGAGATTTAAGATGACTTCAGCACCTGAAAGCACCCTCTACTTAGACATTTAGAGTTCTCATATGACAGTGCAATAAATGCTAGACATTTTCAGCAGCCGCGGAAAAGTATTCAGATTCATTTTTGTTCTTTTGTGTGATCGGCAACTCTGAATTGTGCTGAAGCATTCAACCCCAACGATTATTTGACTCAGGTCTGCTTGAGTGTGCTAGAGTAGTCGAGAATTGAATTTCCCATCTGTTCACTCTAAAAAGAAAAGACCATGGGAAGCAATTAGGGCCAAACTACTGTAATTTCTAACTTTGAGCACTTGTTTGTCGGCCATTTTGACAAATTGTGAGGATCTGTGATATAAAATAGTTGCTTCACGCAGTTTGAGATGCATAATAGGTAGAACTCAGGTGGACAGGACCGCACGCACAAACACACACACACACACACACACACCTTGAAGGGTTTTTTGAGAACGCAAACGTACACACACCTGGGCAAATACTGAATCACACACATTATACATTCAAACATATACACACATATGTACACGTTTTCAAAGACACACTGCCACACATCATACAGAGATGTCAATGTCGAAGCGCTGCAGTATGTTTCTGTAGTTGTTTGATCTGTTTCCTCCTTGGAAACGGACAGATGAGAGAGATGAAAGCTCAGGCTTTATCTCTTCGCCCTACTTTGTCCTCCTTCCCCTCCTAAATCCCTTTCAATTCTATTACCTCGCTTCCAGAGAAAAGCTGGAGTTTTAAAATGACTATTGACTATTCCCCTATTTGAGATATGCAATATGCTACGGTAGACGTACAGTTAGATGTATGAGACTCATATAGATAGGCAATATGGTGAGAGAAGATTATATTTATGAATTCATATATTCAAATAAAATGTCACCAAGATTCGAAAGGTCATTGAAGGGATGATAACGTGGACCTTCATGTATTCCAGAGTGGAGTGTGTGTTTTCTCTTTTCCTTTCCATCCCTCAGCCCCTCTTTTTTTTCCAAAATGCATGTGTTGTTACTTTGTTTTTTTTCTTGTTTGTTTCTTAAATGTCATTCTAGTGTCATATAAAAGTGAGTTAGCTTTTCAACAGCCTCTGACTCGTGGACTTGTTCTTTTGCAATGAACAATGCTGTATGAGAGTTGGGTTGTTTTTTTTTTCCCCACTGGCAAGATGTGGAGTGTTACACAACATTTGACCTACTTTACTTGCAGCGTTCAGTGTGTCAGTCCGTGTTTCTGCTTCAATCAATGGACTGCTCTCAGCGCAAGTTGTTGAGCTTAGTTTATATAATCAAGATGTGTATGGTTTGATGTTTCAGCCTGATGACTTCTTCAAGTATTGAAGAAGGCAGCAGATCAAAACATCTAACTGAACCACCGGTGACACATCTTGACAAAATAAATTAAGTCAGATGAATAATTTGGTCTGAGGAGTCCGTCTTCATAGATTTATCCTGCAGCCGTGCTTTGGCCAGCTCCAGTTGAACATCACACTATAGGACAATAAAGCATATTTTAAAGCAACAATATGCAAATCTTTGCCTTGAGGTACAGTCTCTGCTGCAACGCTCGTCACTCAGCTTGATCTGACTACGAGGAAACAGCATCTAACCTGACGCTACACTATCTGGAATCCATCATACACCATCATAAATCTTGCAGAAGCTGAAATATATACACAAGGGCCAAAGACAGACAAAGCTGCAAGGGTTCAATATATCCTTACTGTTGTCTTAATGGTCGATATTGCTGATTTGAAACAAACTCACATGGTTTCTTCAGCAGTTACCACTTACTGGCCCATTCCCTGCAACGTCTGTGGGCTGAAAAGTGATTTTTGTTAACAATTATTTTCTGTGGTGGGTCAGAAGTGCAGCAGTAGTTTAAGTTTTGACGATCCAGTTTGGCAAGCCTTTAAAAAGAAGGGAATAGTTTGATAAAGCTCAGTGCCTGCTGAGTTTTTTTTTTTTTTTCTCCCTGCAGAATCCTCCTGTCTGAAAAATGTCAAAAAACTCCACTGGCTCAAACAGAAATGTCTGATTTACCGTCAGCATTGTTTCGTTTCAGCTCGGCAAACACACTCTTCAGCTTGGATAATACTCTTCCAGTGTCCAAACACAATGAGGAAACGCTCTCTGATGTCTTGAGCCCTAGTACCTGCAACCTGAGGTAATCCTCGAAAATCATCTCCTGGACAAATATTTGTACGTTGTAAACGATGCGTTTGGGCGCTGCTATTACTGGGCTTCACATTTAATCACTTTTTTCACCCTGAAAAAACTCGACTCTGGTTGCTCTGGAAACCGTGCAGGATTTGAAAACCCTCCAGCTTGTTTTCGTCGTCGCTTGATGCTTGTTCAGTAAGATGTAGTGAGCAAGACTGTATTAGGAATCTTCAAATACTTTTACTTCAGAGACATTTAAGCTTTGACCCAAGGAAAGTTAATTATGGCTGCTGCGGGAGTAGCTATCACAATATTATTTATTTGATGAGTCTTTGATCTACAAGTTACCAGAGCGTTTCAAACACTGAGATGGATTGTTTTGGCTTCTGCACGCATTGTATTTCTTCATTTATTTTCTCTCATATCTCCGAAGCAATACACTTGAATTTATGTGGTTAAAAAAAATAATCCGTGGAAAACACTAGCTGCTCTCCTCTGAACTGAGATTGCTGTAATACGCGTGAAGACAAATGAACATTTTTCATTTTTCAAGTTACATATAAGTTACACGTGAACATGTTTAGCCCTTGGCCAAAGACAAGGGCATATTCACACTCATTTGTTCTACAGGAAAATCCTCTATTTAACTCTCCCTTCTCTGTCTCTCCCCTATGCTTCTTTGTATTCTCTTTTATTCTCTCTTTCCCGTTTAACCTCCACACACATACACACGCAAAACTGTACCCCCATTAAGCGCCTCCACACTTCCTCTGATGCCATCCGGTCCCTTTCATCTACTATTTTCCTCTCTAATCTCACCCAGGCCTGGGCCATTAAAGTGTAAGGCTGCCAACTCAGAAAGCAATGTCATTAGTGAAAGACATTTGACACAGCTTTGCTATCACATAAACCCCCATAAAAATCATTCTAACTCTATTTTCTGCTCATTTTCTCGGTGCGAGACTAGAGCTGGAAGTGTTGGTACAAGACTGCTCCAGCCAGCATGTGACAGCAACAAGGCACGTGTGCGCAGACTAATAGGAGCCAGATCTGCAGGCTAAGTCACACCTACGGATTGTTTTCTGAGGTTTGGGCTGCAGCGGGAAAGTTTACTTTGTTTGCATTTTCTCATTTGGTTCTTTTAGGTTCACACTGCACAGCTACCGAGTGAACTAGGACTTGCAAGCAAAAAGTCACAAGAGCTCACAAGTATTCAATGCGTTGGACAGAGTTTTGGTCACACAACTTAAATGGATCAAAATAAAATGGCGTTTGTGGTTAGTTGCTACAGTGATGACAGTGTGTCACGCTTTCCTGAGAAGATTTTGAGATATTGATCGTGACCACCAACTGGAATACAGCAGCCACAGTCCTTTGCAATGGCAGTGACTTGAATAAAACTGACCACCACTCAAACCCTCCTGCTATGTTGATTTGAATGGGAAAGTCGGTTCTACTCCATTTCCAAGTTCATGGTATCCTGCCATCTGGTAAGGTTCAACATTTGAACAACTGAGGATATATCAGTTTGCCCTCAGGTGATTTTGATATACCCATACTGTAAAACAGTGTGTTTTGTGGTTTGTTTGGGGTTTTTTTTCCTTCGCTGGTTCAAATCATGTTCTCACTCCTTACAAACACCACTACCGTTTGCTTGGAGGACGACCGAAACTCAGAGTTTTCTAACACAACTGTTGACCACTGGCACGTGCCGTCAGTGTGTGAATGTGTGTGTGTGAATGGGTGAATGTGAGGCAAAACATTGTAAAGCGCTTTGAGTGGTTGGTAGACTAGAAAAGCGCTATAGAAATGCAGTCCCTTTACCATTTACAACACTACCTTTTATTAAAAAAAAAACAAAAAGTTTTATCATCAAAAGTTGCGATCTCCATCTGTGAAAATGTCACTGAAGATAAAATAAAATCTGACAAGTAAGTTGTAGCAAAAGTTCTTGACAACCAGTGCAGCCGATTGAAAGTTGCTGCAGGATTCCCTCGGTCAGGAAACTGCCTTTTTTTTTTTTTTTTTGGAAAAGTCTTTGATGTTGATGAGACTTGTTGACCATCTAAGCTTTGAAAATTAATTACAAAATCATAATCCAAACAGTTTAAAGTCAAACATGCTTTGTCAGGGTGTTTTGCAATCGCACACCGCAAGCAACAATATCACTGTGCTGCTTGATGATGGTTGATTTTTAGCGGAAAGCTCCCCTGTAGCACCGGTGGTGACATAGCAACAGATGGTCCATGCTAGTGTGTGATTTGCAGCAACCAGCTCCAGCCGCCCAAAAACCGAGCTGGTTTCCTGCGCCGACAAATGAGTAAACAAACCTCGGATGGTGTGCCAGTATCTCTCTGGTCACAGAACATAAATATACTAACAGGAAGTTGTTTCTAAAGTCGTTTGATGAGTAAAAGCACTGCTAAACTATGCCAGCAAAGTTATGCTTGGGGGAGCAAGGTTCCACCCCAACACACACACACACGCACACACACACACACACACACACACAGGCACACACAACCCTGTCCCTCGGAGCCTGTGTGTCTGTCTGTCTGAAGCTGTGCCAAGCTGTCTTACAGTAAGTGCAGCTTGCTAACACCACCTCAAAATTAGACACAGAAAACCTCACACCTGAGACACCACACACACACACACACACACACACACACACACATATACACACAGACACCTGAGCATCCCTTGGGACACACATAATCAAAAGCAGCGTGTAAACAAACTGCAGGCTCATACTTGTATGGACGTCCTGACTCATTTAACACTCCTTAACATGAGTCTGATCAATCAAACGTGACGGAGAAGGAGAGGGAAAGGACGGCGATGAGAGATCACACTGAACAGACATGCATGAAGGTAGGAGGGAGGGATGAATGGACTATTAGATGTCTGATGGGTAAAGGACGTGAGGAATGGATGGGTGGATGAAAGCATCGCTGCGTGGGTGGAAAGGGCTTTATGATTTAATAGACAACCAATTATGCCCGACGAGGTGTACCGATATGGAGCATTGGCAGAGGCGAATTGCACTTCACACCTCATCCATTGTAAATCAGGACACCTTGGAGCGCATTATTGTACTAATATTATAACCACTTGCCAACAATTTAAAAAATATGGAGAGTTAATTAATGTAGGGAGCGATGCGGTCTGGAAAATAGAAATTTTCTGCCCACACTGTTTTTGCAGGAGTGAGATTAAAAGAGCCTGGTAACAGAGATGCTACCAGATACCTTTGTCAGAGACGTGTAACACCAGAGCGTGTGAGCATTGAGAGTACAGGCTCTGTTGTTTGAGTGGAAGTCAATGGAGGAGATCCCCTGGGACGCTGAACAAACAGCTCTTCTGAGGAAGTGGTTTATCGAAGGGAGTCATGATGGGGGTGTTAAGAAAAAGACACAGCTTCAATCGTGACGTCCACCTGGTCCACCTGGCTGATATGTTTTCGCAGATGCTGAAACCCATGAGTCTCCTTCTCCTCCCTCTATAGAACATCTCTACCGGCTAATTCAGCATTTGTCATAAGCCACAACATCATGGATTTGCCAAAGGGGTTTAAATACAACACCTCAACATACAAATAAAAATAGCTGCACTATTTCTCTATTGGTGTTAACATTACACCAGCGTTAATTGCTGGAAAAAAGGTTCAGGGTTGTGTATAGAACAGTGGGTTAAACTGTTGACAGGGGCTATTACTGTTTCTGAATTCATGCCATATCCATACAACCATAAATACAAGCTCTTTACTTTGAAAATCTGTTCACCTCTGCTCTCTGTTTGAAAACACAGGATTTCCTGCTTCTACACAACTTCTGGAATAGAATAGAATAGAAAATGCTATCTTTGACTGGCATACATTAAAAACCCATTTACATAAAACATGCTGAGTACATCACAACATCACAAGACACGTTAAAAAGTTTACATAAATCACAATAGAAGCAACATTAAATAGCAGCAAGAGCTCGATGGTAAGGACTGAATTGAAGTATAAAGTGCATTGTGCTGCACTTTGCACTTTGCCATGCAACGTCCCCAACATAAATAATTTTTGACAAGCATGGGATTTGACTAAACTTCTCTCTACACTTTACACATTTATTCAGCTTGTTCATAACACAGGCTAGTGAACACTCAATCACAACCATCAGGGTGAGTTGTCAAGTCAGACTGCAGTGTAAATTTGAGGTGTCCTCCAGCCAATCAGATTCAAATGTTTGTATTGTGTGTGTGTGTGTGTGTGTGTGTGTGTAGGCTAAAAGGATACTTCAAAGTGTGAACTTAAAAATGCCAGTCACCACCAACACTTTAAAGGCTTCATGACAGGCACTAAAGGCCAGCTGCAGCGGGCCTCAGTGAGTCCTAATTGGAAACATCCACACGGAAACGTTCACTCAACTCTATTGTCACCAGCTCTGCATTAAATGTTAAATGCCATCTTGCAGCTACAGTAATGGGGACCTGACACTTACACACACACACACACACACACACACTCACACACACATATGACAGGCTGTCTTGACTGGCAGGTCAGTTTTGAGCAAACAGGTAATTTCATCATAAGCATCTGTCTCAGGGTGTGGCCACACTATGCAAACTGACTGGTGACAAAATCTGTACTCATTCATTTTCGATGGGAAGTGACTAATTCGCTGCCTAAAGCAAGCTGGAGTACCTGGCAATGCGGACCAAGCTGGTGGTATGAAGAGAGTGCAGGACATTCAAATGTGCACTACCCAGAAACGCCAAAGCGAGGCACTGAAATTTGTGTCGCAGTTGATAATCTATCCATGTAAAGCTTTTTTTTTTATCAGCAAATCTCTTAGTTATACTAGTCTTGGTCATGAAAAACAGTCATTTCAAGTTTATATGTTTTTTTGACCAGCTTGAGTGCTTTTATTTTTGAAAATAAAACATTTGATCACATACAATGAATGCACTTAGACATCAGTCATATCTAAAGATTTCCCAGAACCAGCATCGTCTCTTGGCCAAAT
>OMLB01027892.1:0-11110 GCA_900302555.1 Myripristis jacobus | reverse complement strand
ACTGTCATGTCTTAGAAATTATGTTTTGTTTTGTTAGGTTTTGTCCTTGTGTCTTGTCTCGTGACTTCCTGTTTTATTTTGAAATCCCACTCTCCTCTTGTGTCAGGTCACTTGCCCTTCCCCTTGTGTTTCCCACTGGTCTGATTGTCTGCCACACCCTGATTGTTTCCACCTGTTTCCCATTACCTTGTATGTGTATATATAGTCTGCGTTTCCCTTTGTCCTGTGCCAGTTCGTCCTGCTTTGTCCTGCTATGTCCTACTCTGTCACGTCAAGTCAAGTCAAGTCAAGTCAAGTCACGTCAGGTTTTGTATTTCCTTTGCTACTTTGTTTTGTCATAGTTTAGTTTCATGTTTCTTTGATACTTTGTCTTGCCTTTGTTTTTCAGTTATTCCTCGTTTAAGAGTGATTTTCTGTTGTTACTTGTCATTGTAAATTTTTCAGTTGATACTTTATTATTAAAACACTATTTAGTTGAACTCTCGTCTGAGTCGTGCGTTTGGGTTCAATCCTCGTAGTACTAGTTGTGACAGTATAAGAGCTTGGACATCTATCTAATCTGTCTAAAAACTGTTTCCACAATGTCACAATAAAATAAAAAATTACTTTTCCTCTTGGTCATAACACACACCTATTTAATTATTAACACAAATAAATTTGTGTTACACATTTGTTGTCTAATTTTATTTGCATATTTTATTTGAATTTCCCAGTTTGGGATCAATAAAGTAAATCTATCTATCTATCTATCTATCTAAATTACTTTTACATATTTACATACAATGTATTTCTATTGGTTACTTCACAGCAAGCCCATATTATATTTATAATATATATAGTTGGTCCAAGTATTAGCTCCAATGAGAAAACAGAAAGGAAAAAAAAAAAAACACCTCTTGTAGTACACACTTGCATTCAAATTTGGAATATGGGTTAAGCCTTTAAAGGGATAGTTCACCCATTTTTAAATCTTATTTCACTTCCCTCTAGCTGTTCTGTAGGACAGTAGTGGTGCTATCCTCCTCATTGTTACTGAGTGCTGGATACTGGCTGGATGCTCCAAATGCTAACTGTTAGCCTCCTGCCATTCAGGTGGACTTCCCCCCCCAGCTAACATTCTGAAAAATAACTATATTGATTCTAAGTCATAAAATCTAAATGTATTTATTCTCTTAAATTCATTTAATGCATTTTTTCTGGTCTTCAAATTTAAAATGTATGTATGCCATTTGTTGGACAATCAATCTGTGATCTGTTACAATGAGAAAATCTTTCTTATCTTGGACAGAGTGCTCTCAACCGCTCCATGAAAGATATCTTACCTAAGAGAAAAGCCAAAATAGGAAAACGCTGGCAAATGAATTTGCTTTTATTTATTTTTTTTTAGTGAACGTTTTGTTCATTTTTTTATTTTTATTTTTTCCAAATATTTGGGCTGATATTATGGTAAATTTCTTGTAATTTAATTTTAAATATATACTTCTTTATATAGTATATCACTACTTTTTTGCAAATATTATTCATAAATGTGTTTCTGGTTATGTTTTTGCAAATCTACTAGTTTTGTGTTGTAATGTAGTGTTTTTTTTCTTTGTTGTTGTTTTTTGTTTTTGACAATTTTGTGGTCATATTTATTTTTAGCAAATGTTTTGCTAATTCCTCGTCATTTTCAAGTAATTTTTTTCACCACTTATCAAGTAATTTTCTTGCAACTTATTTTTAAGTGAATCTGCTCAGTTTTTAAAGGATTAAGGATGATGTACCTAAACATTACAGTTAAAGAGACACAAAAATGAACTCTGTGAAACCAAACATCCAAAGAAACCAATCCTAATTCTAATCTCAATCCCTAACCCAAATCCAAATCTCTCTCCTTGAAGAAGGGAGGAGCAACCAAAATGTCTTCACTATGAAAGTCTGAAACTCAAAGTGGCTCTCATCATGGTAGAGATGGTAGAACACACACACACACACACACTCGCTGACAGGTGACACACAGCAGAAGGCAATCTCCTCCTCTGACTGTAAGGGAAGCTGGATGCTGGCTAATTCTGTTGCCTGGCAACCATTCACACACACTCTCCTCCTGTGTGCGGATGATTCTCTACATTTAACCCCCATTTGTCTCCTTTGGTTATTGTCACAGCATTGCCTCCTTTCCATTAACAGGCTGAAAAAACACTAGCCCCATCTTCCTTTCTCCTTGTTTTTGTCCCTCCCTCATCAGTGTTCAGTGTATCGCTGACACACTGAGCTGAACATCAGAGCACACACTATCACACACACAGGGAAGTGCTGGAGGATCAAATCACCTAATCTCAGTTATCAACCTTTTTATTTTCAGAGAAGAGTTCACCATCATTTTAGGATGACATAAATGCGTATGACTTAATGCAGTATACCAGAAAGTGAGAAATCTTGATTTCTTCCTGCAGTGGTCATTGTTTTCAATGGGTTTTGGCCTTATTTAACATGTTGGTGCCCTAGCCCGGTGTCACGATCATCAGTAATTTGTCTGTTGCTAACTAGTTCAAATCTGATATATTGGATTGGATTACGTTTTAAAATTGCGGGTTTTGACCAAAAGGTCAAAAGCAAACCACAAAGTGATAGGGAGGGACACCACCAATGAGCAGACAACTGTTTATTGTAGCCTTTAAGTGATTCTTACCTATATCGTAGTATTTGCTGCTCTATGCAAGTGTATACTGTAAATGGCATTTCTACTCTAGTGACCACTCAAAGCTTTGCCTCACATTCACACACTGATGGCAGAGACTACCATGCAAGGTGCCTAGCTGTCCATCAGGAACGGTGAGGGGTTCAGTATCTTGCTCAAGGACACTTCAACAAACTCTGGAGGAGCCGGGGATTGAACCAGGAACACTCCAATTACCAGATGACCACTCTACCTCCTGAGCCACGCCGAGACGGCCCACACCACAGTGTGCTGCTCCAAAATGAATGAAGTTGATTCAGACCAGAAAACAACATGACTTGGCTTCCAAAATGCCAGAACTACTTTCTGCCGTGGCACTGCCTCTGTATCACAGCATAGGTAGAATATGGGACCGCAGTGCAGCTGCATGGTGATACAGTGGCAGTACAACAGCAGAAAGTAGTAATCACTATCATGCCCACAGGTAACCAGCAGGGCTTTGCCTTTAGTTAAAGACACAGCTTTTGCAGCCCTGTTGTAATGGAAATACAAATCCCAGCCACACTGCACTGACACACCGAGTCGAATTGAGTAGAGCCAGGCCAGCACATGGGTATGGGAAAAACAGCAATGGTCCTTGAAGAATGCTTCATAATATAAGAAAACAAAAAAACACATCCGTCTGGTGCTCTCTTCCAGCCATGAGTTGGTTGCAGCACCGCTGTCAGCACAGGAGACTAATGTGAGTGATGGGGAGGAAACTCTTTTATGTATACTGGGCTTTTCTGAGTAATCTGAGTAAGTAGCACATGTAAACATGTTACCTGATTTCCTGCCATGGCCCAGTTACTGACAGTAAACTGGTTTCTTGTGTGCCTGTAAACGTAATCACTGATGTAGTCAAAAGTTTAATTATATGTTCCTTATCAAGTAGGCTCTAAATCCCTTTATTAAAGCACAATCACCCAGCTTTCTCTTGTGCATTATTTTCAGCAATGCTAGCCCTGTTAGCTAGGACGAATGCGTAATACGCCTCGTGATCCAGATGTCCGTGCAATGCGAAATGTGCACAAGGGCATTGAATTGAAGTATGTGATTGCGGTATGTGGTCTTAGAGTTCATAAAAGGGAATTCCTAACTTCCCTACCTTTTTGGTATCAAATTTTCATTTTTGTGTGACCTATTCCTTTAATTTTAATGTAGACCAGGGATTTTCAAACCTTTTTATGTTTTTGACCCCTATAGACCATAGCTCCCAGTCTGAAATGTTTTGCCTTGGAGACCCTGACAATAAAATCACTGTTATCACTTTTCTTTTCTTTTTTTGTACTGTATACAAAAAAAAACGACTGTGTCCTTGTTCTAGTGACTTTTCTAGTGAGTTTTTAGTAACTCTTTTAAAACTGAGCAAATTAACTTGATTTCCTTTAAAAGCAAATTAGCAAACAATTACCAGAACACTTAAAAATAGAAAAAACAAGTAACAAGAAATGTAATATAACATTGTCATTGTTGTGAAAGGACAGAGGCAGTGGGACTGAAGGGAAAGGTAGACCAGCCATGACAGTATAGCCAAATTCTAAGCTCCTCAACCCTTCCATGGAGGACCGAGGCACCAGCAGCATTTTGCTGGGCGGGGCTGAGGGAGCCAGGCAGGCAGAGCAGGCAGCCAGCCAGCCAGCCAGGGACGGGAAGGACAGGGAGCAGGAGAGGCTGCTGCCATTTCCACCAGCAGCCAAGCAGAGGACAGCACGGAGCCCTGCAGGGAGTTGAAGGGTGAGGAGATCTGGTGCCAATTCCCAAGCCTGCACCCTCTCCACTGCACCTCCACACCAATCCCCCACACTGAATCATCAAATCATTGAAATGTATAAACTTCATGAAAGTCAGTGTGACTTCGCTGGGTGATGAATACACATAGCTCACACCTAATCCTTGGTAACCTCTGCTAATATTGGAATGCATCAATAGATAGATAGATGGATAGATAGATAGATAGATAGATAGATAGATAGATAGATCGATCGATAGAATGAATGAACAATGACGATAGCTACATGAAGGCAGCAACATACAATGATCTCAATATTAAAAAAAAATAGATATAAAATATTTAGATATACATGAAACTGATGTACACCTGCTTATTATTAAATTAAGACATATAATGTATCACGGATAGATGCATATTTATATTATTATTCTATATCTATTCTGTAATTATCATTCTTTGTCTCCATCATGCCACTGATTCCAGCTTTGTTTTTTTTCACTTACTGATGAAAAAACAAAACTTGATAGTGATAGAGTGATAAACAGCAAGGTTTTATGAATCTGAGTACTCTTGACTCACGATTGAGCGCCAACTGGGAGCAGATTTGTTGATGAGAAATCTAAGTAAAAAGGTACGAAAGGGGCAGTGACGTTTGAGCCATTATGTGTGGAAATTGGTTTGATGTGCAGGGGGAAAACGGGAGGACAACTCTGGATTAAATACGTCAAAATTTCAATTTAGGCAGTAAACAGGCCATTTCAGTAAGCAGAGACCACGAGCTCAACAGAAAGGGATTTTACAGTTCTTAACTCTAGAAGCCCTGTCTCAATGGTAGTGCATCCCTCTAATAGAATACAGACAGCAAGCACCTCAAAGCTGTTTTGGCAGCTGATGGTTGGCAAAAACCCTATTAAAGAGATATGTCATCCCAGCAGAACATTTTCACATTTTAACACCAGTTCCCCAATAAGAGTTTTAGAAACAGCATGACCCTGGCAGTCACCACTGAATATGGATATACAGTAACTAGGACAGCCAAGATTATTGGTGGCTGTTGATAGCAAGATGCTGTACGCTATCCACAGCCAAAATTATGTATTGCAACAGATTGTGTTTACTTTTGTCCCCTTTTTATCGCCATACCCTTTACACACACACACACACACACACACACACACACACACACTCAAATACCCAGTTAAAGTCATACACAAGTAAGAAAAATTGGACTGTTCCACATTGTGGATAATGAATCTGGTCAATGGAGCAATAAAGATGATCACAAACGTGTGGCATCTTGATTGCCACACCTAGGGTCTGACCAAAGTCTATTTTTGAAGACCAGTGAAGATATTTTGCCTTCAAGCTGCAGATAGCTCATATTCAGCTGCTTTAAAGACCCCTCTACATGTACTCTAAGCCCCTAGAAAACATGATGGTTATTAGGTAATTGTTTTATTTGTTATTCCACTAAAAAAAGTTTAATAAACTACTGAAAATGGCTTGAAAGCATCTCTACTTCCTAATGCTCATTGAGTATGCAAGACTCTATGAATATGCTAATTTGCCTCCCAGAGATACCCTGACTCCCCTGAATCCCTCCCCCAGGGAAAATAGCTCCTAACGTCTGTGCTCATCCTGCAATGGCAACAGGCAACAGGAGAAATCCAGCCCTGCATGTCTGAGCCTCAGTCACACTCTTGTTCTGAAGAAGAGCCTGGTTTGCATCAAACTCAGAGACTGTTGATGTGTCTGAGTGGTATGTTTATTTCTCAATTTGTTTATATCGCTGTCAGCCTGCAACTGTCAAGGACACTGTAACATTAGCTAGTATTGTGCACTGATGTTAACTTGAATTGTTTATTGTAACATTAGCTATACCAACAGTGCACAGTGGGGAGGAAACTCTATTATGCATGTATACTGGGCTTTTCTGAGTAATCTGAGTAAGTAGCACATGTAAACATGTTACCTGATTTCCTGCCATGGCCCGGTTACTGACTAACTGACTAAACTGGTTTCTTGTGTGCCTGTAAACGTAGTCACTGAAGTAGTCAGTGACTACGTTTTGGAACAGTCTTTACTGTTTTGGAACAGTCTTTACTATTGTACTATGATAGACCTTTCTCCACACTGGCTACGGTCTCCATTCTCAAAGTTTGAGTTGAAAATGCACTTTAACACCAAATGTGGCATTAGCACATATTGACGTATCATTTGTACATGCTTCACACGCATACACTCTCTTTTGCTCTGTTTTAAAAGAAAAAGATCCTGAATTATTGCCCAATACTTATTCCACAGATTTTGTGTTTGTTATCATGGTCATACCTTGCAGCAGAGACTGAAGTATAAAGTCTCAATAATGAAGAAAATTGGCGTATTTGCAAATGAGCCATGCCAACTCAAAGTGCTAACACCACATTTCATGTTAAACTGCTTTTAAAACAAAACTTTGAGAGTGGAGACCATGGCTAGTATAGAGAAGGCTTTTATGAGCCCAGAACAGTCTTTGATGAAGTGAGTATGTTAACTATATTAAAGCCAGCACTAAAATGCAGAGAGTGAGAATTTGGTCAAAGGCATTGCAAATTGTCTCTGGCAGGGCATCAGTGGCTCTGGGCTGACAGGCAAGTCACCAAAGACTATATACTGAAGTCCAAGATAGTACAAATTTATGCATGCTTGTGTGGAATCAAATTAAAAAGTCACTTTAAAGTTAATTGTTTAAAAGATTCTTTTGGTGTTGAGGAAAGTTGTTCTCATTTTCCAAACTCAGCCACATTGAAAGCTACTGACTTAAATTCGTCTTGACAAAAATTCCTCTTTTTCAAATCAATGTGCATGGTTAGAAAAAACTCAAAACGTTCACCTGAGAGCCAACACCATAGGAATCTTTTAAGGGCTTATTAAAGAATGAATGTAATGTAACCAATTCACCAAAAATATTAGATTATATAAATATGTGATCAGAGATTACATAAATATTTAATCAATCAGTAGACTCAATAATTATGGCAACTACCATCCAACTTGTGAATGAAGTTCTCTGGGCATTGAATACTTTCCTCCCACTTAGCGGCAACATGGCAGGATGCTGTGCATACCGAGTCCTAGACAGCAGGTTTAAATATTCAGAGCCAGGCAGCCCCCCTATCAACACGGCTTTTATCTGGAGCGCTGCTGAAAGCTTCCGTCCTTCTCACTGCAGATAAATCTCTGGATTCTGAGAAAAATCCAAGATGTCAATTCTCATTCTGCCAAAATCGCCAGGGATGTCTGAGTTAGAGGAAAAGGAGCTGCTTGAGGACGTGACCAGACATGAGGGGATAGAGGGGAAACGGCCTCAGTGTGAATCCAATAAGACTCCACACATTAGCCAAATGCTAATCTGTTCACATGGATTCAGCTCTCACTGTGCACCCACACCAGGCTCACAGTTTGCATTTTGTACACATTCACTGTCATACGTATGTGCACATACATTACATTCACAAATCCATGCACTTTTGATGAAACAGACCAAAATCAAACAAACTCCGTTCCTATAGTGAAGTGGAGGTAAATACAAAGGAAGGCAAACTATGATTTAAAGTCAATGTTTATCATACATTCTTCAAACATTCATACAATAGACATTCATTCATTTAACCTTTATTTAACCTCAAAAGACCATTGAGGATGTATCCTCATTTACACAAGAGTCACACCAACCAACAGCAACACAAAAATCCCTTTGAATTTGCCTTAAAGGACAAAATCACAGCAAAACACACTGGTCTAGACTGATAAAAACCCAGCAACAAGGCATTATCTCTGGTATGGTTACCTGAGCTCATTCATAAAGTCAAGGTGGCTATAAAAGTATACTTTTTTTTTTCAATTTTTATTTAACCCTCACTTATACAGCTAATCTCTTTGAGACACAGGGTCTCATTCTCAACAGAGACCAGTCCATGATAATGTGTGCATTTGCAAAAGTGCCAAAACAGATTAAAATATTAAGAAGAATTGATTCCAAATATTTATGAGTAACTGGACTATTACTCTTATTGTTAAACAGCCCAAAATTTATAATGAAGACTGAACAGCAAACATGGAAATGATGATTGTAAAATTATGGTAATTTCAGAAGAGTTCCACTACCATTGAGGCTATGAGTTGTTGACTGGTAGCATAACCAGAGGGAAAAAAACAACAACTTTTTTTTTCCAAAAATGGTACCAGATTTCATTCATCAAAATTTATTGCAGAAATTGTAGAGAATCCACAGGGAATCTTTCCCAGAAATTTACCATCTGACCAAAGGTATTTTTGTGCAGCAGTGTGCTTTTATGAATTGTGGACATGTAAAAGAAAACAAGGCTTCGGTGGAAATAGCAATACGATAAAGCCGTTTTATGAATGAGGAGAATGCCTGCTGCCATTAACTCACCATTTAAAACCAGCTATTGGTGATGTGTCTTGTATTTCTGGGTCCATTTTGTTAACTGGTGGTGTATTTTTCTTATTCCTGTTGGCATTATGTGAAGACACTTCCAACATTGCAATGGAGTTGATAGCAAAAACGTTCTCAGCTATTAAAAACATTTCTAGTACAAATCATGTTTTGGTATCAGTACCTAAGCATCAAGTTGCAAGGGCTTCTCCCTAGATTTACCATTTTGCACAAACGTTCAGTAGTCATACAGGGAGAAATTCATCATAGACGAGGCAGAGATACCAATTAGCAATAGTAATTATCAGCTTAACCAAGGGAATTGGACATCTGCGGACCTCTTGACCATAAGCAGGGCAACAGACACCTCACCTCAGTAAAGCTGACAGAGTCTTCTGTGGTGAGCATATGAGGTATGCTCATGGCCACAGACCTACAGCGATAGTTTTGCTGTCAAGTCTATTTTCTCTTTGCAGGAAGCTATATGTCCATGTCAACACTGATGGGATGTTGTTGGTTCATTTGTTTGAGCACAATATTGGTACTTGTTTCAAAGTGTATTCGTCCTCTGTAAAGCATTTTACGATGAAAGTTACTGGACCACAGACAGATGCTTCTGGGTCTGAACAGCCCAGCTGCGGCTGTTCAGTCACAAACTTCAGAGTGAATTACATTTATTAGTTAAACTTTATGTTTTTGTCAACAAAAACCATCATTGTGGGTCATTCTGCTCTAATTAAAACCCTGGACATTACCCAGTGTTTACAAAATACTTGGCTCGCCAGTTAACTGGTGAGACAGAGCAAAATGTATCCTTTGAGCATACGGCTCTTTTGCCTATTTTTTCCTGAAAGCAGTAAGTACACACCCCTTTTCTAAGGGTTGCCTAATGGCAGTCTGGGGAATTGAGGAAATCAGTCACAGGCCTTTTTGACCAACAAGGAACTGGTTCCGTTCCAGTTTGCTGGCCTTATTTTCAACCATTCTGAGCATTTCAACCCAAAATAAATTGGTTCAGAACATGAAAAGTATGTTCCCAGGTGGAACCAAAAAAAAAAATAAAAAAAGACAAGGACCCGCAGTGGGACCCATGACAACAGAAAGAGTGGAAAGATCTTTCCCTATTGCAGAAAACAAAAAGCATGCAGTTTGCCGAAGAAACAAAAGTATTGCTTTCAATTTAAGCATCTCCCGAATTTCAGGAAAAGATGCCAAGAGCACTTGAAAAAGTAAATTGTATGCCAAAATTGCATAAGAGTTGGCAAAGGCTGGGTTTGTTCGAACCCAGGACCAAATTATCAACAGGTTTTAAAAAACTGAAGGACTACAGAGACTCCATAAAGGACCCAATGAAAATGGGCACTGGACAGGGTAAAATTGGGGTAAGGGTTAGGGTTAGTCCTCCACAGCATGCTAGGTCAAACCAGCAGACTGGGGCTGAATTCAGTCACAGCAATGCTGGTCTGTGGTCGTCAGTGGCCAGTCACCCCGCAATACCTCCGTCACAATGGTTCAGTAGTTAGCACCTTATTTCCAAGAATCCCCAATAGAACTGTTTAAGAGGCAGAAATGTTTTGGTCAAAAAAGGTGTAACCGAAGTACAAGTCGAAGAGGCAGAAATGTAGAAATCAGGTACTCTAAAAAAGTAAATTACAGCAACTCATCACATGATACACTGAAAATCTCTCCATAAAGATTTGAGTCAGCTGTAGAGGGTGATCAAATCTATGACAGATAAACAGCTGAGATAAACTGAGTTTACATCACATCACCCTCCACATCCTTGCCCAAAAGCCCCCACTCACACAAATTTGTATTACAGCTCATAACAGTGACTAAATAGGTTATGTTGACCCTTGACTTTCACCCATTCATTTCCATTTTTCTGAATGGTTTTCCAAATCCCCTGACTCTGCCATTTGAAGCCCTGGCGCACCTGATCAACTGAACTTGGAGATAGGGCTCTTTGTAATACGACAGGAAAGGTAATGTTGACCTCCCTGCACACACACACACACACACACACCACAACCCCTTCCAATCTGATACTGAAAAGATGAAAGACATCTCCTGCAACAATGTTATGCAAATTAGATGGAGTGAAAGAGAGAGAGAGGGAGAGGTACACTGCCAAAGAGACAGAGGGTGAGTAACAGAGATAGAGTAATAGAAATTGAGTAATAATACTGAAAGTAGGGTGAAAAAGAAATGAGTAGTAGTCATATGTGCTGCAGATTGC
>OMLB01027886.1:7754-23071 GCA_900302555.1 Myripristis jacobus | reverse complement strand
AAGACCCCCCCCCCCCAAAAAAAAAAAAATCAACACAAGAAGTCCATAAATACAGAGTCCTGACAGTGTGTGGTTTACCAATTTGGCAATGGCCGTTCAAAGAAAAGGTTAAGGTAAAGGTTACAGTTACAGTGCAGAACTTCTTTCTGTGTGTGGGCCTGTGTTGGCAGTTGATTCCAAGTCCTCATATTTGGAGATAAATGTATCCACCCATCCACCGCCCTGACCTCCACGCTTTCAGTTCACACTACCATCATCATAGCTGATGGCTTGACTACTTTTGAGATATTGTGGCCGGTGCTGGACTTCCACACTTTGGTCTCTCTGCCAAAAAGCTAGTTGATGTCAGCAAAGTCAGGTGATTTTTGTCAGGCTGATTGGCTCAGTCGGCATAAAATAGACTTGCGGTCAGTTGTGGAGCCATTTGATGGCAGTCTGAATGCGCCATTTCATTCAGTTATGCTTTTTCAGTGTCAAACCGCTGCCTGTTTCTAGCTGTTTCCCCTTCTTCATCTAATTCAAGGGCCAGAGGCATTCATGGTGTGTCTACAGAAAGCATGCAAACACAGTTTTCTACACAGAAACTGGTAATTTTATAAAATAACATGCAATGAGAATGTGTGTACCTCCATGCCTACCTCACACCATGCATAGACAGAGTTCTTGGTAGCAGGCAGATGGTGATGTGGCAAAAAATGCAGTGAGGGACAGAACTTTCACAACATCATTACTGTTCCTCTGTTATTTCAAAAAGTGTCATGTGCGTGTATAAATTTATATACAACTATTTATATCATTGTGAGTGGGAATGTAGAAGCACTGTGTCACACATGTGATAGTCCATTGATTGAGAGTCACTCACTACTGAGGAAGATTTAGGGGGCTTTCACATCCGGGACATGAGCCCGGATCCTCACACTCAGGCACAGTACATAGCAGTTGTACCTAATATGAAAATGTTCATGTGTGATTAATTGACCAGTGCAAGTCCAAGTCCCACCCTCCAAATGCAACCCAGCCAATCGGAGCTTAGTAAACGTTGCCCCCAGACATGTAATACGTCTTTCTCTGTAGACATGAATGAAGTTCCTCTAGATGTTGAAGTGTTTTCAGAGGTTGATGCTAGGGTGCCTGCAGCAGAGACACACAGAGACTGAACAAAACCAAAACGGGACTGAGCTAAAATGACCAAAGCAAGAGTTGTGGTTCAGTGGTAAGTGGTTAGCAGGACAGCTAATTTAGCCTGACACCAACGACTTCTGAGAGACATTCAGTATCATGACGACAGCAGAAGATGCTGAACATTTTGATATATAACATGTTGAGTATTTGACTGAAACTGTAGGAACAAACACCAAAAGCAAGCCATAATAATGCTGAAAAGCCTTAAAAACCTACATTTAAACCAGGTCCAACAGTACTCAACACTGACTGTCAAACTTGCATTAAAAGTTCTTTAATATAACTTGAATTAAAACTGCAAAGTTCTGATTCTGATTCACAGCCATCAAAACAAATCACAAGTGTGTAGATCACAAACAACAAATCCCCTTAACGTGGCGGCCGGTCGCAGGCATGGCAGAGTGGTTGCTTAAAGCAATGAGCATTGATTTGATTGGCAGACAAGAGGCTGTACAAATTCAAAAAAGATAACCAATCAACAACAACACTCAAATGAAAATGAATGGAGCCTGTCTAGACAAGGGGACAGCTCCTTGTGAGCCACCCTTCCCGTGATGGAGCTGCACTCAAATTAGCAGCTTTGTTGTTTGGAGATCTGCCAAAAGACGAAATTCCTGGACAGTAAAACAGATGCAAAGCAACAGAATGAATGTTATATTCTACATATAAGCTTTTTACTGAAAAGTATACATTTGGATGTGACCCCTTTGTAATCACCAATATTTTGATTAATAAATGTAATTTAATTACACATTTTACACGGTTGTTGATGCCAGTGCTAAGGCCTCCAAACAAAATAGCTCTGATTGACCAATCATCATCGAGTCTTGGTTTTGGTAAAAGTGAGCTTCAGTTCTGACTGAAGACTGAATGAGCAGCAGCAGCCATGTATCTGCAAACCAGGCTAATGAGGTGTGTGTCAACCTCCACTTGTGGCCAGTGGTGTGTGTGTGTGAGTGTGTGTGTGTGAGCTTAGACTTGTGCATGTGCTCACAACTTCATGATGTGAGACATATAAAAGACAAACAGTGGATACAAATGGTTGTATAAATCTGATGCACAGACTGCAAATGCCTACGTCTGTATTTGTGTGTCACAGATTTTTAGCTGTGAATCTACACACATTGTGTTCAGCACAGTTTTGTGCAGCTGGCTCTGGGTGGGAAAACCAATTTCTCTCACTTTTCCCTCACATAACATGTTCTTTTCCTTTTAAGACATTGTGCTCATGTCTCAAAATTTCATCAAATCAGACTGAGCCACTTTCTAGATTACCATTTGAAGTCAGAGTTGGTGCTTGTCAGTGTAGAAACCAAGAAATGACTAGATTCTGACATTGTTATTATGGAAGCCGCACACTTTCTGATCAGGACTGGTGTACTTTGGGTCTAGTTTGGGGAGACAGCCTTCTTTGATATATTTTAATCCATATTTACGGTTACTATTCCTGGCACGGAAAAAATACACATGTATTTTAGAGTGAAATAATCTTTTTTGGCTGTTTAATCAGATTGCCTGGCAAGGAAAAGAAGATATGTTTTTGAACTGGTATGTCAGAGTGCAGAGTGCTAGATTTGGGGTTTGAAATGTACAGAAAAACAGATACCACAAAGAGCAAATTATGAGGGAGGATGAGCTCCACAGCTAATAACATACAAATCTATGCTATTTTAAGAATAAAGCATAAAAAAATCTTTAATCAGTGAGTTTGTTCATTGAAAAGACTAAACATTCTGAGAGATTTTTACCTGGTTTAATCTGAACCTTTATCAGTGAGGATTTTATGGGGTAGCACATGAAAATAGCAAAAAAAAAAAATAAAAATCACATCTTGCTCAGACTGCCATATCACTCAACCCTTTGCAAAAAAAAAGAAAAAAGAAAAAAAATGCAGCAAGATGGTCTGTTTTTTGATGAAATGAACTGAAGAAATTGGAGAGTAACACTGAAGTGCTTGTTATGCTTGTGTTTTTGGCAGTGTCTCTGACTGGCTTCCAAATTAATATTCCTTCAATATCAAATGCTAAATTATTATCACTGCTCTCTCTTTGGGAGATTTGTGAAGCGCCAGAGGGGCTGTTACTCCTTTCAAGCCCACAACCCAAACGGAGTAAATGTAGTCACTGATCCCAGGATTACAGCTTATTAAATGATATTATACTGTCACTGTCAAGCGGCAGCACAAGTATAAAAGGGCAGTCATTCATTGGATTGCAGATATTTTGCTGTCCAACTGACTGACTGAGCAGCTCATTTAGCAGTGGACAGTGTGTGACAGTCAGAATGAATTGGCAAAGTTTCAAAAAGCCAATTTTCCATCCATAAGTCAAACAAATTAAAAAATAGCTCACCAAATTATGCCAATTTATTGACTCACCATCATGTCAGTTGAAACACCGGCAAAGATTTGTCCTGTCTATTTTTGCTATTATTCTTATCTAATCTTGGAACACACTCAGGGGGATGGGGCAGCTTTGCTATTATTATTCTTCCAATGCCTTTAATTGTCACTCTTCTTATTTGTCAGTAAAAAGATGACTTTCACTGACTTGTGACTGTGCACATCCAGTAAAAATCAGATGTACCTGGTGCAAACTTCACAGCTTCAGTACAGGTGGAAACAAATGGGAAGCAGTTCAAAAGGTTGCAAAAAGTCCAAAAAAGACCTCAGATTTACTCAAAACACCATAATCCAAGGGCTCTGAAGGCAAACGATTGCACTGTGAGTCCAAGGGTCCAATATTTACCCCATTTTATTAGATTTATTTAGGTTTCCCTCAGTTTCCCTGCAGTTGGTCGGCTGTGGCGGGCAGATGTTGCCCTCATATGAACTCAGTGAAGTTTCAACTGATGGGCGATGACTGACTTTTCTTTTCAAGCCAGACCATTTCTTTAAAAAAAAAAATAACATGGTCAAATCCATTTTGGGTGAGAGATTTAGTATTTAAGCAATGCTACAACAGAGTAAGCAAATCACTAAAAGTGGTTGGAGACCAAATACCCAGAGAACCACACTAATCTTTGAAATGGGAATTATAGAATAACTCAAGGGAAACACAACCACATGTATAAAGAGCACTATAAAAGTATGAAACATATCCACTAAGTCCTATCACTCTGAACAGATCTACACAGGTAATAACATAGATAATCCATGAATGAGAGGACTAATTATGTTTTTTTTTTTGTTGTTTTTATTAAATATACCTGTGTTTCTTTATTTCACACACAGAAAAACTGCAATTTTTTCATTATGTTTTAAAAGATTACCAGGCAGTGAGTTGGTGACCAAGATTGATTTATACATAAATCACATTATATCTTCGACGAAAAAAAGTTTTTTATAGGGTAGGTTTCACTCTTACTCTCGCCAATTAAAGCCAAACACTTTAACAGTTCAATGAACCAGTCACTTTTTTTTCTTCATTTTTGTCTCAGCGTCTCTTCATTTGTTCTCGTGTGTATTAAACACAACATTCCCGATACTCATTCTTTAGTCTAAAAGCTGTCAGGTGGGTACCTTGTTAAATCCAAACACTCCACTTCTCAGGATTTGAAGAAAACAAGTTGATTTCCCCACTGACAAAGTTTTCATCTGACAGTATATTTTGGTGCAAAAGAAAATGGGAGGAGCCACTATCACAATGTACATGATAAAAAAGGTTTAAAAAATTAATTCTAAAATTAAGTGGGAAAATGCATTAGATATTAATATAGGTACTCTTAGTTGTGAAGGTGTTTGGTAATAAAGATCATTAATCAGTAAGCCGGCTTATTGCATAAAGTCAAATAAAAAACGCATTGGTTTGAATCTCAAACCATCTGAGAAGTGCAGGGTCCTGGACAGTGACAGAGCAGCACTTCCCCTAAACAACTACTGCCAGGCACTCAGGCCAGCTACTCAGTGGTCACCAGGAGATTCCACTTTCCATGGATAGATAGCAAAAATTAAAAGTAAAACTGCATCGCTGCAGCAGCAACTGTAGCGGTCCAAAAGAATGAAGTCTTATCTTTATCTGTTTTATCTGATGTTCACATCAGTTTTTTTTTTTTTTTTTTTTTTTTTTGTTTTACTTTCTGTTTTGTTTGTACTTTTTTACTTTCCTTTTTCATTTTCAACATTTTCGCTATTGGTGTCCTTGAAAAATTCAAATCAGGACTACTATGTACTACCACTACTACTACCACTAACAATAATAATAATAATCATGTGTTTAGTCCAGGAGAAGACACACAGATGTGGTCAAAATGAATTCATGGCACCATCCCTGTCAGTGTCTGTTGTATGGTGCACTAGCAGCCCCTTTAAGCCATATTGAAAATGAGTAGATTGGCTTAAAGGCAATCTTATTAAAACCTCTTCATCATAATTCACTAATGTGCTTAAGGCTTTTGAGCCGTCCGTCGAGCTAAACTCAGCTGTCAATCATGTCCCAATGTGAAAGCATGACTGACACACACACATACTTGTACTTGCCATCAGCCATCTATTCTTGTGTGAAAACCATGACTGGCACGTGTTCATACGAGCATACACCCTGTCTCCCTGAGACAAACACACACAGACAAATGGACATACAGATGCACATAACAACCCACACAAATATGACTGTACTATTTGAAAGGCAGCACGGTGGTGTAGTAAAGAAGGAGACTGTCCTTCAGTAAGATGACCTGAGTCCCTGTAACAGCGATCCTCCTGCTGAAGTATCCTTGAGCAAGACACTGAGTCCCTACCAGCTATAAAGCTGCTGCTCTGCACCTGACCTTCATTCTTTATTCTGAAGAGAAAACAGTAACACTTTATTTATTTGAACTGTACAGTGTTAATCAACTTAGTACGAATGCTGTATCAACTTTGTAGCAAGTTAGTACCAACTTAGTATCCACTTGGTATCTGCTTTTTATCAACTTATTATCAGCTTAATACCAACTTATTATTATCTTCATATCAAATTTGTATCAACTTAGAATCAACTTCATATCGACTTATAACCAATTTTGTATCATTTTTACATCAGTTTATATCACCCTAGTGCAATTTTGTGTCAACTTTGTATCAACTTTATATCACCTCAGAATCTGCTTTGTATCAAGTTAATATCAACCTAACCCTAACATACAGTTGACTCATAAAGGCAACTAAGACTATGAATACCAAATTGAGCAACTGGGCAGATTGATATAAAGTTAATTATCTCCACTGACCTATCTGTGAAACTGATATAAAGCTGACATGAAGCTGAACATTAACTTTGGCTATTCCACATAAAATGTGACTGAGAAAACTTGATACTTGATAAAAGAAAGAGAAAAAAATAGCTGAACTGATGGATTCACAGAGGAATGATGATGATTCTCCATTATTCAGCCTGTTGACTTTGACCTCTCAGTCTTTATTATATCAAATTAAATCCAGTGCAGGGACTTCAATTCACTACATCAGACACATAGACATTTTAGCACATAAATATTCCTAGATTTTATACCCTATTTCATAGTCTGCTGACACTTATTCCAGTCTTAAAATAAAACAACCACTCAAATAAAACACACACAATACTTTTTGAGTCCACACTGTGAGAAATTGAGGCAATGGTTGTGGTCAACCCATCTTGGTTAAATTCCCAGGTTTGTGCCATGGGTTAATGCCACTCTGTTTCTTAAATTTGGAATCTAAACCACACACATTTTTTTTTTGTTTAATTATTTGTTGAAGGCGAGTTCTCTGCCAGTGGATAAAGCTAGTTATCTGAGTTTTTGTCTGCAGTTTTAGTATGGAGCACCAGAGCCAACAGGCTACTGGGAAATACGCTGGATGATTGAGGTGTCACTAAGTCAGAACTGAATATCTGATCCTCCACTTGACAAGAATGTGATTCAAGTGGAGAGGCAGGGAGAATTTCAACTAAGCAGGGAGTTTACTTGATCACATTATATGCAAATAAAATATATAATGGAAAGGTGATTAGCATCGGATTACACAGAGGGGTTAGAAAGCTTTTTAATGTTGATGCTCTATGGAATTTGTGCATTTCACAGTTGGACTCATGGTGAAGCTCTCAGCAAGTGAATAGAGCCAGAGTTACAGGTTTGAGTCCCACCAGGGCCCCCTCTGCTAAAAATACACAGGTGGCCTTGGTGTGTACTTGCATGGATGAAAAGAAAGTGTGACAGCATAATGCCTCCTACTGAGTCTGAAGCTATCGCATTGTCTGCTTACAAAATGACTTGGCTTCTCAGACCAATCAGCAGAGTCAAAATGAGACATAAAATGGCATGAACATTGCTGAAAAAAGAAGAAAAAAAAAAAATAAAAATATATTTTGCTACCAGCACACTCTACTAAAGGATATTCAGAATCTTTCAGTGGGTTGTGAAAAGCCTTTCTACGCCAAGGACAATTTTTCACGCCAAAACATTCACAGCAATAAAGGCAAAATCATATTTGATTTATTCTCCGCTGCAGTAAGTACACAGGTTGCCAAACTTGGTGAAATGAGGTGTGAAAAAAAGCAGTCAAAATGGCACAGGAACGCTGATCAAGTAAGTAGAGAGAAGGAAAAGAAAGGAAAGGAAAGGAACGGAAAGGAAAGGAAAGAATTAATTAGCTCGTGGTTTACTTTTTTTTGGGTGAAGCATAATTAGACTTTATTAGATTTTCTTGGAATGAAATGAAATTGAGATCTCCCCGTTGGATCAGATGTTCCCTCATTTAGAGTCCTACTGGGTAATAACTCTAAGAGGGACTGGGGAGAGGAATAATGATTTTCATTCGACAGTCATACCAATTCCCTTTGTGTCTGCATGTGTGTCTCTCTCTCTCTCTCCTCTCTGTCTTAAAGCTATATTTCACTCTGGGAAATGATGATTTGCTACAGAGATTCAGTTTGTGGGGGAAACTCATTCAACAGCTATTTTCTGAATGTATTTTACTCTGAATTTGTTGGTTTGAGAATGCACACTGCAGAAATGTCCAGGATCACAAGTTATTTTATCTGTATAGCAGTATAAATATAAGTGAGATAAAATTAACTTGTTACTTCATGCAGTTTGTTTCACAATTTTCACCATTATAGTATAGTGCTCTGTTTCATTATGTCTCGTTTTAAAGGGTCAGAACATCCAAAACATCAGAAATTTAGTGAAAACCTCAACAGCTCTTTCCGATGAATACCTGGCATAATCCACATGCCATGCTGTTTTCTGTTTTTGGCAACTATTTCCTGACGAAGAATACCAGCAAATTGTCTGTATCCACCTTAAAGGAGGCGTAAAAACTCAGGCATTTTTCACTCTCTTCTGAGCACATGCTCCGTAAGCATCCAACCCTGTCATGGTGTGGTGGCAGGAGAACTGGAAGAACTGTCTCTTCCATGTCCACACTAAGTCAGGTAAATTCTCCAGTTCTCCATTTTAGCCTCCCATGAACACTAAGCCGGTGTTTTCCACCCACGACAACAGAGATCTTCAGAAATGGTCTCCAAGTGCACAATCTGAAATTACTGTTGTGGTGTTTTCCATGTGGATGGGGAACTGGGCTTTCTGAAAATGATGACATGATGGGGCTTTTTAGTGTGGACCGTGGGCATGTGTTTAGTGTGTACACATACATGTAGTGTGGATGGAAGGCCAAAATGGCATTTTTGGATTTATCCAGGTTAGTGTGGACATGGAATGATATTTATATTTGAAACAACAAATATGCAATTCCTGAATGAAATCAAATGGAATCAGACAAAAGTGAAATTTTCTCACCCCACTGGCACATTTTTTCCACCAGTTTTATAAAATATAGATTCCATTTTAAGACTGAATGTGAGATAAAGATAAAGATTAATTATTTATTTATATATTTATTTATTGACAGTATAGTAAGCTGATTTCCAGATACTGTATGCCATCCCACAGAGAGAACATAATGATTTCAGATTGTAGAATGGAATGTTTTCTCAAGTAATGCCTGGTGGCAATTATAGATACAGAATTAATTTTGGCCCCAGAAAGTGTCTACATACAGTCTATAACCTATAATTATACCTGCAGTCGGGTAAGGCAACACAGTTTGTTCACATCACATGAGTATATGTCAGTGAGACTGTCCTCTGGCAATAAAGAGACCCAGAAGCGGTCCTGGCTAGTTTTGCACCCTGGGCGAACCGTCCATTGGAAAATAAATAAATAAAAAATACTAATGATAATTAACATAATCTGAATTTAGTGCTCAGACTGTAGCAGATTTTTCAACCTGGGTCTTTCACCCTTTTTACACCTGGCATTAAAATGTGTTCTGGGTGATTAGATTGCTGTCAGATAGTGCTTGACCACATGAAAGTGCAGGTGTAATCTAAAAGTAAGTGCAATCTAAAACCTGACTTTTCTAGCATTCTTTCATGCAAAACCATCAATTACATCATCATACGAAATCTTTTGTGCAATTGTATGATTGATACTGATGATGGCAAGTCCAGAGAGACGCTTCTGTGACATAGTGGACCTCAAGTACGGTTTTATAAGCTTCAGCTTGGAAAAACTCAGACCAATTCTGAGTGCAGTCCACAGATTGGGGTAGATTTCTGCGAGCTCTTTCTCATGGATGAAAGTCAGCAGCTCAAGCAGAGTCATGGACTTTGATGGGAGGTCAGGCAAGTTCTTTAGCTCCTGCACAAGCTCTCTGCCATCCACATCTGAGTGTCCCTTAAAGTGCAGTGCAGTTTGCAGGGTGTCACATTCTTTTTCCAGCTCATTGTCTGAGAGGCTTTGGAAATTAGAGAGCACTTTAAACTTCTCTCTCACATTCTCCAATGTGGAAAATCTTTCCTGAATGGCTGAAGTTGCAGCATCAACAACAACATTGAAAAATGTGACCTCCAGCTTCTTCAGCGCATCACTCAAAGGCTCATCAGATGCCTCGTAGGAGAAGTGACGCTTTTTGGACCTCAGTCTCTTCTGTTGCAGAACAGCCTCAACATTCATGTCTTCACAAATATCCTTGGCTGACATTTGTGCTGTCACAAAGCCTGTTGCCCTGTAGCTCTGAAGATCTTTCTCGATCCTTTTGAGAAGACTGACTGCCACATCAACTTGCATGCTGGGAGACTGCATCAACTTGCTCACATGGTGTGTCTGGCTCAAGATGTCATACTACACCACTGTACAGATGCTGAAGCGGTATGATCCCACCTCCTCCGACAAGGACTGGGCCTCAACCTTGATGATGGGGTCCTTGGTGTGATCTCTCACCTCAATCAGTGCCTCTCTCACAGCAGCTGCCTGATATCTCAGGGGCTCAACACTCTTCAATTTCCTCTTTTCTTTTTACTAAAAAGAGTTATTGGATTCATTTGTAGAAGCCTGGCTTGAAAACCCTTGTTTTTCCCCTTCATGTTTGCCCCGTTGTTGTAAGCCTGTCCTCTGCAGTCCTCATAAGGAACTTTTAGCTCCTCTAGTCTCTTTAGAATCAGAATTGCCAAATGCAGACCTGTTGATTCATCTGCCTCCAAAAACCCCATGAAATGTTCCTTTATGCAGGGCTCTGTCAGTGACACCACATGAATTACAACTGACAGCTGTTCGGTGTGGCTGATGTCTGGCGTGCAATCGAGAATAATGGAGAAATATTTTGCCTGCTTGATGTCACTCACCATGGTGACACCCATGGTTAAGGTGCTCTTTCATTATTGGGTCAAATTGTGCCATCAGTTCAACCTCTTTGAGGAAATTGCCATTAGATGGCGTGTACAACGTTTCTGTATGCCCCCTTAGTGCCAAATTTCTCACTGCCAGAGACTGCACAATCGCAGTCAAACATGTCAACACTGCTCTCCATCTCATCTTCTCAGCCTCTAGAAGTGCCATCTCCTGGTTATCAATTGTTTCCCCCTTTCTTATCCTGACTGCCAGTTCTTTCCAAACTTTCATGGAGTTGAGGTGTTCTGGACTGTTGTCATGAGAGGTGAGCAAATGACTTGCATGTTTCCAGTCTGTCAGGCCTGAGCTTGTTAAGTTAAGCAACTTCTGGGGATTTTTTCACCATTAACTAATTTCTTCTTGAAATACTGGTGATGGCAACTTCTTCCATCCACCTCATTCCTGGGGAAAACAAAGTCAGCCGGTACCTCACCTGGTCCTCTGCAAACCAGCTGTGTGCGAATTCTGTCAGTCAGAACTGAAGGCCAATTAGCAGGGTCAGTAGACAGAGGCTCATCCTCAGGCACAGGATTTGGTGGGGATTCTGGTCGAGGCATTTCTAATAAAGAGCATATGGTATTGTCATTAGTATACACATGGTATTCACAGCATTTATAGTGTTTACAAAAGTAAAACGTTATGCAAGAATGCACACACACCCCCCCCTCCATGCGCACGCATACACACACAAACACACACACACACACACACACACACACACACACACCTGACAAGTCCTGCAAAGATGTGGCTGCAGACGTAGATGGCTCCTCCTTAACAGACTCCGGGAGCAGCTCAGAGGCCTGTATGGCTGTGGAGGTAGATGGCTCCTCATTTTGGCCAGTGGGAGCTGCTTAAAAATATTTCAAAAGTGCCCCTGAATTTACAATTAAGATACAATATGTAAGTTAGATCACACTTAACACGCATCAGTTACCCAATTAAAATAAACCATAATAATGCACAATTTATTATCATTTGTTAACATACTATTAACTAAGAAAAACACACTAGAAATTATTCAAAAAGCTATATCACATGTAGCGTACAAAATGTCATGTCAATGTATATAGAAAGTTATTTAAGTTAGCATAGACCCACGTATAGCATTAAAAATTCAGGACGTATTGTTTACCAAATCCGCAGACTAATAGGCCAATGTGAACTTGCACTTGTTGTGTTGCAAACACAGACTAGCCTATGGATGAAATTAATTGCATGACATGATGCCTAAAATTCTAATAGTTGCTAGTTCAGCAAAACTAAAAACCAAAACCAAAACTTCTGTGGCTACATAGCAACATATTAGCAAGAGGCTAATAAATAGCGCATATTACACCATGCACAATTAACGTCACGCATAGAGACTTGCATACCTTTTATCTTTTTGCAGTCGCTAGTTTATTGCTAGTCGCTAGTAGTAGTTTGGCTCTGTAGTTACAAAGGTAGTCAATGTTGGTGCTTCTGTCTGTTTGGCATTTATTAAATAACCAACTTCGATTCTCTTTTGTGTTACTTTCTCTTCTCTACAGCTTTGTTTTAGAGTAAAGAAGGGCAGACAAGCTCTCACTGTTAGTCCATCATAGTAATATTTTGACTAAGGCTTTGGTGAAGTGACAAGAGGGTAATGAATTTCATATCATATTCACTGCACAATGGAGCTCTTGTGTTCTCCCTAAATAGACTGGGAATCGAGACGATAGCAACGGCCATCGAGAGGCTGCAGAATGTCGCAGAACAATTGAAAGAAGAGCAAATTCATTCCTCAAAGTTGATGAGATTAACGATTGTGAGGACTATTGCAGTGCAGTGGAGTAAGCTCAAAGGGAAAGATGATAAGATGACCTGAGGCAATGTATCTCTAAGGCAACTGAGTTCGACAACAAAGACAATCAAGAATAAGTGGAAAAGGTTAAAAGAGTTGAGGAGGGAGAAGTAGAGAACCTAACATAGATCAGAGGCCTTGGATACTCTTTCTTTCTCATAATTTGTACTTTTCATATCTTGGAGTTAACACAATAATAATGATTAAATCTGCCCTATTAAAAATAGCCATTATTCCATTTAAATCCCCATAGTTTGTTGGAATAGGCTGGAAGATATGAAAAGAAGATATGAAGAGTGGCATTACACAGAAAACAGTAGGTGTCCATCCTCAGTGTGGAGCTAGTTTAATTATTTTGACTTTGCAAAGGTGATTTCCACAAAGGCCAGTTCCTTAAGATGCAGGCATTATCCTGATTTTATAAAATTGAAGTTTTCATCTAGGCTGGCAGCTTAAAATGGGTATTATTTCAGGAATGTATTATTGTGGTACCAAGAGATCACAGAGGTCCTCCCTTCTGCTGAGATTACGTTGTTTGGGTGAAATGGTAATATAAAAAAGGTAAAATGAAAGAAAGGAAGAAAAAAACCTGTGGAACTAAATAATTGACTGGTACTTCAGTTAGAGGCTCATTTTTGAGAGCTTTGCGGAGAGAGACCAAAGGATGATGCAGTGACTGAAAGCGGATTACATCAGCAGAGACACTTGTCAGTAATGGTCTTATTGACTCAGGCTCCGGCGACACAACATGCATTTGTTCCTGCTCTAATGTTTTTAGCGAGTAGAAAAAAAACAAAAAAAAACTTGACTGCTAAGCAATCAATTAACCTTTCTGAGTTTTAATATTAAGTTTTATGTTTAGGTGTAAAGTCAGGACAGAGAATATAGGTCATTACACTGGCTGGATTCTCAAAGACCCAAAAACAAGCATTCGTTCGCATGGCCAGTAAAGGAAAGGGAAAAGCCTATTTTCAGGCAGGTGTTTTTAGGTGTGAAGATGCTGTTTTCAATGACGTCTTGATGTGATTGTCAAAGAAGAGGTTTGCATTACTGGTAACACTTTCAACACATGCCTGTGGGCTATGTGTGGAGCCTATGTAACTGGCACGTCTGATAAGTGAGTACAAAATTATTTGTGGAGCGTCTTTTTCTAATATGCAGAATTTATGTTTTTTTTCAGGTTTCACTCGCTTGGATTGCAAAATTCTATATCACATCTACATGGGTTAATGCTTTGAAACCTAAGCAAATTCACCTGATTTCTTAAAAAAAAACATTTGTGTGTGTGTGTGTCTGTGTGTGTGTGTGTGTGTGTGGTAAAATATAGGTGCATTATGGCGTGGCACAGAGAGGGTCTTATCAGTGTATCAGTGACAGATAAGATCCTCTTATGACTTACTCCTCAGGCTCTCCGACAGAAATGCTATGTTGTCATCTTGGGTGTCCTGTGGATGGATTTCTATAGGAGGATACACAGAGGTACTCATCACTGATAGTGTTATTGAAAAGTCACATACCTGACTGGAAAATAGCCAGCTACTTGACATCAAGCACAGATTCATTCTCGGAAAACAGGTCATTTTCTGCTGAGGGATGGAGGGGATAAAGCAAAGGGACGATTTGAGGGAGGGGGGAGGAGAAGTGTAGGGAAGAGCATTCAAACTGTGTGATACCTAATCAGGAGGATTTTTCAGTATGCTCAATTTAAAATTATTTACTGAGAAAGCCTTCCTTGAAATATATTAGAGTGTTTGTGGACTATAGAAACTGGAGTTTAAATGAATATAAAATACCCACAGCTCTGTGTGACATTAATGATGATGAAATTTACCAGCCGCAGAAAATGAACTCTGCTGATACTTTGCACACACTGTTTGCTGCAGTATACAGACAATCAGTTGTACTTGTAGTGAACATGTTTTAGGCAGGAGGAGAATGTGGACTGAGTAATTCTCTTGGTGATCCTCCACATCATCAAATGCAGGTTCAAACAAAAGACCTGGAAAAACACTCCAGGAGCCCCAGGGCCAGATGGTAACAATGGTAATGGAAAAATAAAGAGCGATCGACTGTAAGGAATAACTGGAAAGAGGAAGAGAGGAGAGATTTAAAACAGATTGTCTGCATCAGCAAAGTTCATGCTGTATGGACCATAGCCCTTGAATCAAAATTGGTCAAAGACAGAACAACAGAGCAAGAATTTACAGCACAGGAGGCATGCACACACGCACACACACGCACACACACTCACACTCACACTCACAGATAGCCACAGAATTCCCTTGTGTATTTTAGAAACAACGGTGCAGAGTGAGCATCCATAGGGCCAGATGGCAAAAAAAGCAACATCATTATTCAGACCATTACCTCAGCTAATTAAGGCAGAACGTACACACACACACACACACACACACACACACACACACACACACACACACAGACAGACTTCTGCAAACCGAGTTTATTTTTTCTTCCCCGTTTCTCACTCTTGCTTTCGTCTAATCTGTTATTCTATCCAGTGTGTGTTTGCGGCTACATGTGCTTGTGTGTGTGTGTGTGTGTGAGAGAGAGAGAGAGAGAGAGAGAGAGAGAGAGAGAGAGAGAGAGAGGGAGAAAGAGA
>OMLB01027879.1:0-18124 GCA_900302555.1 Myripristis jacobus | reverse complement strand
AGAGACAGAGAGAGAGAGTGAGAGAGAGAGAGAGAGAGAGAGAGGGAGGGAGGTAAAGGAAGAGAGCATGAGCGAGAGAGTGAAAGAAAAGGAGGAGTGACAGAGAGAGAGAGAGAGAGAGAGAGAGAGAGAGAGAGAGAGGGAGAGAAAAAGAGAGAGAGAGAGAGAGAGAGAGAGAGAGAGAGAGAGAGAATAAACGATAGATACCCATTCACACACCATAACGCCACACAGCCTTGTGATACTCACGGGAGCCGCTAGGTGTCAGTACACGTCCATAATATACGGCCAGAGTGTGTGCCTCTCTCTGTTTTACTATTTTTATATGTATTATATAGCATAAAAGGACAGGTACTTAAAGAACATTAACTTCATTTGTATATTTCCCCTTTCTCTTGATAACAGTGGCCGTTGTTTGACGTCAAAGTAGCCTCTGTTTCTGTGATTTGTATGAGTGTCTCTGAGTCTCTGAGTGTGTCGGCCTGAATATTTTCTGCGTTTTGTGCGATGATATGTCACCACTTCGCTGTTTTCCCAGTCTCTTACCCTTTTCCATATTATTTTTTCATCCTCAAGGAACGCTTTCGGGCGTTTATTCATTAAAAAAATATGTATATATCAATGGGAAAAACTACAGAACAACGCTACCGGACTGTAGGGGTTGCTCTTTCCCTGCTTTATTTTGACACGGTGAACAATCGCGATATCTCCACCCATTAGTTACCTACCCGATTTGTCAATGGTGGGTAGTCAAGTACACGGTTGAGAAACATTAGTGTAGTAACCCCGGGAAAGGCAACCTCGAAGGCGGCTGGCTAAATTCTCATCTTGGAGTTACAGCCCAGGTTGAATCATTGGTTGCCGGGGCGCCTGACGCTAAAAAAACAAACATAATGGGCGCAGGATGCTACAACTGCTAGTTAGCTATCATTAGCCTGCTAACATTAGCTAGATACGTTAGCACGTTAGCAAGTAGCGATAAGTTCAACTAAACAGGCAGCTGAGGAAAGAAGTCCGAAGGAGTTGGGATTCAGTCACCATGAAGAAATCATCTTAACAATGGACGTTTAGAGAGATCGGATCGTTTTCCCAAAGGTATGTGTTGTGACAGTAACTGGTCGTTTGAAGATGTAACCTACTTCATTTATGACCTAGACAGCTAACATAAACGCTACCGAGTTTGCGGCTCTGGCTATTTCCTGGACTGACAAATGCGAAGACATTCGGAATAAGTTTATTTTAAAGTCAGCTAACTTAGGTGGGAGTTCAAGACTGAAACTCTTTGACGGACGAGGATGATGTTGGTTGTAGAAACTTGAACAGAACTGTAGAAAAGTTGTGGTTTTACTTAGAATTGGTTTGTTTTGAGGATGCCGGTAACACTTGACGTTAACTTGTAGTTGACTGAGAAAGTAATGTCAGAGTGGCACTGTTTTGTCCAAGTGCACGGAGCAGTCTAATTTCTGGAAGGAAGCTGGCAGTTGTAGAATTCAGGGAGGCGTTTTGCGCCTTTACTTGTTAACTTCCAGGACCGAAGTACTATTTCCTCGCATTTTCAATTACCATTGTTTTTATTTTTCATTTACAAAAAAGCCCGACGTCGCCACTTCTTGCTATAGCTAGTAACGTCACACAAGAGTCTCTTAGCTACTAGCTTGAATTAGCCTGCTAGCAACATGTGCTAACGCCCCTATAAACAGAATTACTACTTTACTAAGTGCTGTATATCACAAATTTTACTACCAAAAGAGAATGGTTTCAATTAACGACAGCGTTCGCAGTTTTCAGCTCAAGCGATATCCAAATCCCAGAATAGCTAACGTCAGCTTTTCCTGTAAGTCAGGTGACATCTCCTTGTAGATCGCCAATAATTCATGCTTTTTAAAAAAATTAATTAATTAAAAAAAATGTACACACATTGTTGATAACTCTTTTGGTTTCTGATCATTTTGGTTTAGATACATGTTTATATCGATGTCTGCTGTGCCAGTTTCAGTAGGCCTATAGCCAATTTAATTCCCATTGTTAGTAATGTGATGTTGAAAACGTTTGTGATAATGGTGACCATCAGTATTGACCTATAAATTAATGAGAGGGGCAGATATAAATTACTCCAGTCTGTTTAGATGCGTAGATAGTTGTTTTTTCCCTCTTGTCTGCTCTGTCAGCCTGACATGATCACCCCCAAGGCAGTGTCATATGATTTGTTATGAGTAAACTGGCATGACTCAAGAGGAATGCTTGGAGTGCGAAATATGAGAAGTCTGAGTGATCTCTATGTTTTCCTCTGGAAAAAAGGCCTTTGTCACCTTAACAAGTTAGACATCGCTGACAGAAATAGCCATCACTGGGAAATTTGATGTTCTCATTTTGCCAAGCTAGAGAGTAAACTGGCAGATAATTTCAAATGCATCAACATAACTATGCAATGGTAGATATGCAGTTTCTATAAACTGACATAGTGGGTCAAAACAGTGTTCTCTAATAAGAGCAAATTTTACCCCCTCTTAACTGATTCATTTTTTACCACTTGTTGTAAAGTGCTTGTTCAGGAGGAGGATAGGTTTGCATTACTCTCTAGCATTACAGGTTTCTTAGGCAAACATCATGTGTGTGGCATGTGGTTGTCTTCTGTCCTGTTTTCCTTACGTCATCAAAATCCTAGGAGAAATTTGCTGCTGAACCTGTTTAAAACGTCAGGGCCACAGCTCTACTGTCAACAGTCTGTCATAATAGAGATATGTATATGCTGGATGTTCACATGTATTGTTTACTTTGGACTGAGCCAGTTCAGATCATGGATGTAGGAGTGTAGCTTGTCTTCTAAACTGTAGTTACAAAGACTTTCTGTAAGTTAGTCAGTCCCATGTCTCAGGGTCCTTGGTGCAGTTTTACAGAGTTGGTTTTATCTGTCTGACAGCTGAGAATTTGCTGCTAGTATCTCAAGATCAGTCCCTTTGGATTGACCTTTCTGGAGCATCTTGTGGCAAAGATTTTGGTTCTATTTAAATTTCAGCACCCAGGAGTGTACTGGTTTTGTGAAACCAGCTCAAGATGTGTTTTAAACCTTTTATGTTGCTTCTGCCCTCAAATTGATGGAAGTGAAAGCACAGAGTAAAGCTTAATATGTGTCACGTGCCAACAGTTTGCACACACACACTTCTGTCGGAGTTTGTCGACATTTGCTACCAGTATCAACCACTTTGAGACCTTATAGTGACGACCACTCATGTTAATTTTGAAAACCTAGGCTAACCATTCATTCTTTAAACCTTTATTTTAATTTGAAAGACCATTGAGGTGCTTCTTGAGATGTAATTAAAAACAACAAAGTGGAATTATTTGTAATTGAATACAGAATAAATTAAGATTTAAGTAAACTGGCTAAGGGAAGCATTCTCTTGGAGGTTTTATTGTTGGTGTTTTATTTCTTTTTTTTTTTATATTTGATACTTTCTGTGATGTCTTATTTCCTCCTATCATACATTTGTTTATTATGAGTTTTATGTATTTTATCCATGTTGAGAGCACACCAAATAAAAATTTTAACATTCTTAACCCTTGTTGTAATGGAAGTAAAGTGGATCTGATATTATAAAACTTCAATCCCAATAATAAGAGCAAACACACACAATAGCTTGCTAATGTTGGAGTTTGACTGAGTTTTTTGACTGAGCTTGAACATGTTGTTCAAGCTGTTCAAATGTACAAGCTCAAACTATGCGTGTGCTGAAAAGAGAAAATGTTTAACTAAAGTAAAATGCTGGATACATATTGGGAGTTAAAAATACTGAAACTCTTGGCATGAAACACTATTACTGAAACAGCAAGCATATTTTCTTGTTTCATTGGCATTTTGTGTAGATCCCATTGAGTATTTCCACTCTCCATTGAGTTTTTTGTTGTTTTTTCTTTGTGTCTACTGTGTAACTTTGTCTGCAGGTGAATGGGAGAGATGAGGAGCAACAAGAGGAATGATGTATCTCTTAAAAGCTCTTCACAGCAGCTTACTGGCCAGGACACTGGCAAAGGTGTGTAAGAAATGTTTTCAGATAGATTGTGTTAATGCTTATTCTCAAAAGTAGTATGACAGTGTCACAGTAACTTTCTACTGAATTTTGTGCCAAATGTCAATTGTGTAAAATAATTGTCAGTTGAGATTGTTTACATCACCAGAGGCTCTCTGTGTTCTGATTTGTTGTCCATCTTGCCATCTCTGTCAGAGCTGACAACTGCATGGAAAGGTCTGGCTCAGTCAAAGGCTGCTGTAAGTACACCAGAATCAGTTCTCTGCCTAATGACTTTGTAAATAGTAATGAATTGTGATTTTTGGGGAATGAGGGATTGCATTCTGAAGTATCTGGGAAAACATAAAACCCCCGTTCATCTTTATTAATATTATCCACACCTGATGTTTGTGTTTTCTTCTTTTAGTTGCGGCACATAGAAAACCGTCTGGAGGCAGCTCCAGGGACGGGGGTTCTCCTGGATTCTGTCATGGACTGCAAGAAGAGTTCCTCCAGGAAGGTCAGCCGTAGAGGTAGGTATTCCAAAATTGTCATTGTTATTAGAATGTAACACAACATTGCAGAGATAACATTAAATTGTTCTGCTCAGGCATTAGTATACTTACAGCAAGGCATATTAGCCCAGGCATACAAGCGCCAGATTTTACATTTTTGACATGTAATATGAGATTTTAACTATGATGCTCCTATCTCAGATGGACGACGAGTGGATGATACGGGAGGGTCCTCCAAGCTAAGGGGTCAGAGTCACCAAAGCCCAGAGAAGAGCAGTTCTCGCAGTCCATTGAGAAACACCACACAGGACAGTAATGTCCGTAGGAGCAACAACGTGGCGTTCACAGAGCCACTGGCCTCCTACAGGTAGACACACAGAAACCCTGCCATCAAATATCCCCAGCCACCTCTTACTACTAGTTATGTTGCTGTGCTTAAATTGGAGTGTATGTCAAACCTATGGCTAGGTACAGATGGTTGGAGTTTTTGGGTGCCAACTAGGGGTATAAATAATGATCTGGATATTTGGTCAACTGAAATTTAAAACTCAAACAATGCAAACAAATACTGAATAGCTCATTTCCATGTGATTCACCTCCTGAACATGACTACGCTGATCTGTTGTGTCTGTTCTATAGTCATTTCACCTGATTTTCATTGAGAGGTGCTGGTTGTAATTTTGTTAATATAAAATTGCATTTAATCATATAGCTACTTTATTAATAAGGGCTTTTTAAAATGTTAAAGCTGTTATTGTAACCGTGCACACTGGTGCTTCATTATGGCAAACTAGTTTGGGGAGCATCTGATGTCTAGCTGAGTGAAAAATGTCATCAGCCAACCAGGTAATGCAAACATGAATACATTATTCACTGAATTGTTGAATTGTGAAAGTAAAATTGCATGGTATGACGTAAATATGTTGATGTGACAGGAAGTTCACAGAAAAATGGACTGACTAAACTGACTTTATTGTCGCTGTCAAGCAGGACAGGTGCAAACCCAACAAGCTGACTGATGCTTTTGACATTTCTTAATAGCAGAGAATGGAGAGGGTCTCCATTCTCCACAGATTAAAGACAACTGAATTGCCAAGATAAAATTAATTTCAGTGCTGGGTGGAGGGTTTTTCTTTCTGTTATTGTATCAGTTGAATATTTTTGAGACTACCCACATCAGTATAGCTCTTTCAGACAAATAACGCTCTGCCACTGAGGCTCTTGGGTTACAAGACCTTCTTTCACAGACCATATGCTCTTGACATCCCCTGTTTGAACAGGCTAATTTTTATGAAATGGTTAGTACAAAGCTCTCAAGGCTCATTTCCAGTGTTGATTTTTTACTGCAGAGTCTTCAATACTTGTTTTTCTATTCACAATAGTACACTATGATTATTAGATTTTAATTTTGACAAAAATGTTGAACACATTAAAAAATAATTTGCTGTTGTTTTATTGTGCTTGAATTTTCAAATTTAAGGTATCTTTTCAATGTTTTTAACCAAAAATAAGCTAAGTCGTTGAAAATGAGATGTCAAAAGGCTTCTTCATTTTCATTTTTAAAGTTGTCAGCAAATATGTGTACTAGTACATGCAAACTGAATTACTGAATTTTAATTTACATTTCTCACTAGATAATCCTTGCGATTGTGAGGTTGTGTTTTGCATGTAAAGTTGATGAACAACATCATGTGAGAGATCATCTCTCCCAGTGCTGCAAACAATTCCATTAAGCAACAATGTCAAACAAGGCACTTTTTTTCCCAAACTCTCCATCACAAACAGCTGAAAATATAACCTGACAATGCACTGGATTTGAGAAACCCATGTCACCAGTAATCTTATTCTGCAGTTGATAGACAGTGTAAGAACTGTAGTATCTAAGCTGACCTGAGTAGTGTGACAGTGTCATACAAGTTACATCTCAGATGTATACATGCTTCCCTCCTGAAGCTATACTCCTTGACTACCCACAGATTTTTTCTTGGTGTACTGTGTGAGTGGTAAATTAAGAGCAAATCTTCATCCTCTTCCTGATCCTGTGTAATCTGTTTTTTTCTTCAGGGAGGCTGCCACTCCACTACTGCCCCCCTCACAGCTAGAGGCCTACAGCCTGCAGCAGCCTGGGTGTTTTTACCCCCCCTCGCCGCCTGCCTCAGATCCTCTCCTCAGTCAGCTGGTCTACCAGAGAGATACCAGAGACAAACAGACAGACAGGGACCTGGACAGCACACACTCCTCGGCTCTGGAGAGTACCGAGGTCCGCTACCTCAATGATCTGCCAGCCCTGGACACTCTGAAGACAGTCACACAGTCACATCCTGCAGCACGAGCCTCTTCCATGGATGGGGCTGGGGAGGACAGCATGCCCAAAGCACAGCTTACCCAGAGCATGGAGAGCCAAACATCTAGCCCATCCATAGCTCCAGCCCCAGGATCTGCCGGCCGAGGGGAGAGCTCTGTCTCCACCAGCCCCGGCTCTGCATCCCAGCGCCTAGAAAATCTTCGGCGACGTCAGCCTGACGATAAGCTGGAGAAGCTTAAAGAGCGTATTCGCCGGCAGAGACAACATCTGGAGGAGGCTGCAGAGAGAGACAGGCTGCTGGGTTACCTGGAACAGCCCTTAGTAGGAACTGTAGGGAGTAACAGTACCGGTACTACCACCATGCCCACAGCTAAAGTACGGAAAGTGGCAGCTGCACCACCTGCACCTATTTACAAAGGTATTGAAGCAGGACCAAACTTCAGCTGGTTTCATTTGTGAATTATAGCACATGAGGAAAAAAATGTAGAGATATTCCATTGGTTTTGAGTAGTTTTAAGGATTGCAGTACAAAACTGATAGCTACAGTTTATGTTTCGAATCCGCTCTGCTCTTCTCAGGCTTCAACAGTAGTGAGACAAAGATCCAGACCCCTGATGGGAAGATTTGGAAAGAGGAGGAGTTTCATAACCTCAGCAGAGAAATCTACAGAGACCTGTCTTGGCAGCTTGCTGGTGAGCATGGCACACACACACACACCCACCCACACACACACACACACCCACACACACACACACACACATACACACTTTCTGGGAAACACTGCATTTGGTCAGCAGACTCTGTTCTGCTTTCTCATTGCTGAATCTAAATGTAACTGGCACGTCAGGTCCTCAGTTTAAGTATCCAGGCTTTTCTCTACCTACTCCTAACATCTGGGGCACTGGCAGGAAATGAACACTACTATTCCAAAGAACACTGAGTAGTTTGATGTCTGCTATCTCACTACAGATTATTCCCATTTGAGTGAATCAAAGTAGCTGCTGCCTGAGAACATCAGAGAAAAAAAATGAAATTCATCAGTAGAAGACTGGGTGTTGTAATACAAATCGGGAGGATGTTCTGTCTTGTATACAAGAAGTGATGCATGTACCTTAGTTTTTTCTGCAGCAGAGCTTCCAGGCATTTTGCCACAACCACAGCAGAGCAGCCCTGCTTTCTTTCCCTTTACATAAACGGTCTCATCTTCCTAAAATGTTCTCTCATCTCTGATCTGCTCAGCTCTCTCTGTGCTCCTGGGCCTCCATCCAGGTTACAAGACGCCATTCCTGCTTCCTGATTTCCCCCAATACCCTCATTCATACATTTGACATGAATAATGGCAGTATAACATTGATTATGTGATTCCATTAGGTGGTCATTACAAAACAACAAAATGTACAAAACACTGAATTGTATTACATTTAAAACAGCAGAGCTAGCAAATGTTATGACTATTTTTTTCTTGTTTGGACATTTTACACATTTTGACTGCTGGCAGACTACTAATTCAGGAGCTTGAGCTTCAGATGAAAAATAATAATGCTGTAAATTGTACTGAGCTGTCCAGAAACACACACAATGCTTTCTAGTATCTCAGTCTGTTAGTAGCTGTTTTTATTTAGGAATGGAGTATGCATGTGTTTGATCATCCTGCTTTATTTTACTTTGATTTGTTTGAACCATGCAGAAATGTTAATATATCATTCTATGGTCTGTGGCTTCCTTCCTATGTGGCATTTGTGTACAGAGAGCTCCAGATCCAGGCATCAACACCACAGGGAACAGAGGCCAGAAGACAGGTCCAAAGAGAGGAGGCCTGTCAAACCAGTCAGGAAGGTCCACAAAGCTGCCCCTGCCTCTGACCCAAATGCAAAACCAGGTAGGGTGAACCTCTTGTATATTGACTTAGGAAAATTCATAATGCTCACTGCCTTTAGTGTGTTTCTGAGACAAATGGAAAGGCAAGAAAGTGGAAAGATCTAGCACAATGTGATCATAGCCACAGGCCTTAAACATCCTTGCCAGTGATTTTGAATGCTTGGCCCGTTTTCCAATTCCAGTCCAGTTTACCCACATCTTACACTGTGACAAACCATTTTGCAAATCAAGTGAGCTTACAGCATATAATCAAAATCCTTCCATTTTCAAATTTGGATTTTTGGTGGAAACACCCACCTTATAATGTTCTTCTGCAGCTAACAAGGTCATCACAATTAATAAATCATATTACTGATAATTCGCTATGTAAAGCTAACTTTTCCTTGGGCACTATTTTCCTGCTGAAAGACCATTTCATGCTACCTATTTTCAAGGGAATTGAGTCATCAAAACACAGCAGTGCTGCTGCTTGTTGGAAAATGAATGTGAACAGCTTTATTATGGTGACAGAATATGGATGTGAAGAAAGTTGGAAATCTCTGTCAGTTTTCATATCTTAGAGGAATGAATGAAAACCAGTTGCTGGATAAAAGGTAGGAAAATGATATCTGAGTTCTAAAATCCAGCTGCTTACTTTAGGAAAAGATTAGCAGAAACTTTAAGTATACACAGGGTTTACACAAGTCCTGGAAAACCTGGAAATCGTGGAAAATTATGAGCTATTTGTCCAGTCATTGAAAACAAATGGAAAATTCAAAAGCCTATGAAATGACATGGAAATAATTATGAGATCCTAGAAATTTATAAAGTTTGGCTGAGATTGCATTTTTATGATGTTTTCCTGATCTCAAATTGCACAGATTTAGCCACTTACTCTCTGTGTCCATGCCTGTTGATAACCACCTCTTTTACCATTGTGCAGTAACATGTGTTTGGGAGGTAATACATGTCAAACACACATGAAATAACTCTTCACTCAACACAATGATTTTACAAAATCGATACATTTGTGCATTTTTACCCTGTTGTTAGCATGTTCATTTTTTATGTATCAACATGTTGTGCAATGCAAAAATATGTTTACAGTGAGTTATTTGAGACATTAATTTCATGTAGTTTTGAGCTTTTTGGCCACTTTGTCCAATTTGAATCATTCTAGGGTGACCTTTGGGCCAGTGCTTAACATAGGGCCTAGATCACTGAACATTTCTTTGAAAAATGCTGGAAAATTATTTACTCGAAAGAGTGGGAGTGTAGATATTATGCAAAACATATCAAAATCACTGGTATGGTCCTTTAAACACTGCACTCAGAAAACCTTTTTCCATGGGTTTTGTCACTCCAGCATCTCTCCCCTTTCAAGTCAGTTCCAGCATCTTTCCCTTTTCAAGTCTGTTGTATGCTTTTTATTCATCGCTTGCTTTCATTTTCCTTTTCTCCTGTTGCATGTAAGCCTCTCTCACACAGTAAGCCCTATGCTCTCACTGATGCAGCGCAATCAGTGGTCTGGTATTACCCCTGCCATTTCACAGCTAATTGGAATCCATTGAGTCACGCTCTGTTGTTGACTGCATTCATGGAATTACCTACTGTGTTTACATGCAACCTAATGATCATTGTAAATTTTATTTTAACTTTATTTGCATTGTCAATCACATGGTTGTCACAAATCGCCCAACGAGGCTGATGTAGCCAAACGTTTTTTTTTTTTTCAGACATTTCTAAGTGTACACAAAAACAGTTAATCCAGTGCAGCCGTCTGCGTTTTCCATTTGAGTTAAGTAGATAATCCATTTGAGCCTGCATGTAAATGTTGTCAGAATCTACAGTCCAGTTTTTGCATATATGCTCCACAGGGATCCTCTGTGAACACTGTGGTAACTATTAACCCACCCCATCCCATATTAGATATGTGTGTGTTCCAGGACATGAACTAGAGCCACTGCTGACTTTTTAGTTAACTCTCTTAACCCCCTGGAGAAATGTCCAGTATGTATGACATGCTGACTGTGAAAAGCAAGTACATAGAACCTCCCTCATAAAAGAATGTAGATCAGTAACCAGCTGCTTTAATCTGGCAGTAGCAGAGCTCTGACAGCTGAGAAAATTGCCCCCAGGTACACTCGCAAAGATGCCCCCAAAAGCATGCATGTAGGCGGGCACAAATTAATGAACACACACAACCCTTTCACTATTGAGCTTACATTTTCAACTATCTCTGTCATCTTTGTTTCTGTCCTACTATTTATGCAAATTCTTTTTTAATTAGGGCATTTGAATAGATAGGTTTAGATAGATTCTCAATATAAAATCCTATTGTTGCCTATTATTGTTTTTACCCTCGCAGATGGAACAAACTTTTTTTGCTACTAAGGAAATCATGAGATAAGTACCAGACAGGGAGCACCGACAAATGGAAATGCGTTTGTCAAATAAATAATGTGGGTTTGGTGGCATCATCCTGATGAATGCTTCAGGCTTATTTTTGCAAATCAGTTGAAAAGTAGCATTGGCAATCTTGAATAGCTTTTGTTGAAATATCTGGTCTCAGATATGTCTTTCACACTGTTTTCCTATGGCTGGATGACCATTAGTTGATATGGCCATCAATTGATATAGACTACTAAAATAATCCTTAGTGTATTTTTGTTTTAGTCTTTAGACAGCTTGAAATATGGCCAATGTTAGCTGACACCTTAAAACCATACTTTGCATAATACTTTGAAATTCTTGTCAAAATTCTTTTCTCTTGTGGGTGTGTGTATTTTAATGAAGTTCCATATTTTTATTTTATTTTGTTTTATTTGATTTTTTTCTCCAAGGGTGTATTTCAAATACAAATCACAGTTACTGACTTACTAAACCCAGCATCTTTTTGCATGAAAGCTTCAGTTAGAAACATTTTTTGTACTATGGTATATTTAAACAGCAGAAGAATACATTGTGAAATGCATAATTTCTAAATTATTTTGATTTTTGATGCTGAAATTCAGTTGTCAATATGAAGTCATCTGTTAAAACAGGATGTGAATACCTGAACTGAAATGTTCACATTTTTACATAACCTTCACATGCTTATCAATGTCCTGAAACATGTTAGCTCTGTTTTTATTCTTCTGAGATGTTAGCAACCATAGTTTCACTACTGCTATCACAGCAGTTGGACTCAACTTTGCACCTTTTTCTCCCATCCGTGCTGCATGACTATTGCCCGCCTATTCACAGCTTAATTACTGAAATCTTTAATGCAGCCAGAAAGTCTGTTGAATCCATTTTAGTGTAGCGAATTCCCATGTTTCCTTGTAAGTTCACCCAGTGGTTTGCAGTGAGCTGATGCCTTCTAATATGCAGTGGCATTTCTCCCAGTTTTACCTGCTGTGTTGATAATGAGGAAGTTTTAAGGCAGCACCACATAGTATGAATGACTCTGTGTCAAGCAAATGCCAAGAAATGTGTTTCAGCCGTGATTATGAACTGTTTCTCAGTTCCTGGTTTGTACAGGTGTTATTGTGTTGGTGGCTGTTCCTGGTTTTCAAGCCTGTCTGGCCAAGTTGTAGAAATACTGTTGTCATAGAGTGATGCAAGGCATTTTAATTTACAGTAACAAGGTGTAACATGATTGGACAAATTGTGCCAAGGATACAATTTTTTGTAATTCACTGTCCAGTTTCAGCCCAGTGATTCTAAAGCAGATTTTTTTGGTGCATACTTTAGATTAATCCTGTCAGGTTTGGTGGTGAGTAGTGAAAAGATTTGTACCATGCCAAAATGGCCAAGACAAAAACACTTTGTTCATATACATCGGCCTCTTTAGTGAATGGATAATGTGTTCTTAGGTTATGAAAAAAAATTGTGAAGTTTGTTTGGATAATAACAAGATGACTTGAAATTTAAAAAAAAACTATGAACATCTATGGAAGATCTTGATCCATAGACTAATCCTGCACAGTTTGGTGGTGATTGGAGAAACTGTGTTGGATGAGATAGTAAAAATGTGTTTTTCCAAAAAACTAAAAGGGTTGAAAATCTGTGTGACAAGTGGTCCTACTTCTGCTTTTTAGAAAATATTGCTTTTTAAATACAGAAAGTTTACTGTCAATCCAAGTGCTGACTGTAAGTTTGTTTTTTTAGATAATTATTGCAGTATGTGGCCAATTTGTATTTATTTATTTAGTTAGTTAGTTAGTTAGTGACAGCTGCCTACCACTGTCACACATATCACCAAATTTAAGGTGTCTTGTGGCAAATGAATTATGCCAGACATTTATAGCATCACCTGATGAGAAAATTTAAAAGGTCTGGACTCAAGGGCACTCTGTTTCAGAGTGATGATTGAAGAGTTTTTATTCAATGTAAAACCTAATTTGCTATTTAAACATGGCTAAATCACATTTAACTTTTTGGGACCTTTCAAAAGTTCTCTGAAAATTTGCTTGACATTTGGATTCCATCGTGGAGATACTTTGGAGATACTTTGGATCTCTTACGTCAGTCATTCATTCTATTCCTGTGGTGTCCTCCTGTATTTCTTTAGAACTATCGTTATCCCCTGCATATGCACCCCTGCTCTGGTGTTATGCTGTTTTCCAGTATTAGAGTCGTCTCTTCGTTCTGGCTGGTCTCTGTTCCATGCAGGCACAGCACTATAAATAGCCCTCTGAAATCTGTGATCAGGTTCAGCCCTGTTGGCTCATCTACCCAGTACAAACAGCTGCTTGGTTAATAGCTGCACAGCGTTCTTACCAGGCACTGTTCTCATGCGCAGAGTCAACACATGCCAAATTGGACTGATAGAGTTTGCAAGTCAGATGAATTTGAATAGTAGAATAAGTGTAAGCTTTATTTTTATGGTATCTCAGGTTTTTGTACATCTTGAACTGCCAGCATGTTGCTTTGTGTTGTTTTCTGTTTCCTCCCAGCTAACCCCTGCTTGGAGTCATATTTGCATACTCAATTTCACAAGGTCATGCATAAACTAGAGATCATAAATTAAACTTGCATGAAACTCAAAAAACTCAATTCACCCTCGAGATTCATAGTTGAGAGAAACATGCATAATGTAGTCAAGCTTCTTTTTTTTTTATAACAGTGGAGAGTCTTTGCATTCAGCTGCTCTATTAGTTTGCTCTTGAAGCCGTCAGTCCTGCTTGTTATGTATTTCCTATGTGTTTCTGCCATGCTGTAAGCTGTATGTATATGTCAGTGTGATTTAGCACCAGTGGTTCCATGTGTGTTCAGCAATTCTATGAAGTCAGCATGCACTGTGTTGACTTATGAAGGTGTTTATGGCCTTACCAGAGGTGCCTTTTGAAACATTAGGGCTGTTGATTCTATAATACCCCTCAGTAGCTACATCTGAAGTGTTAACTTTCTGTGTTCCTGCAGTGATCAGCCCTGCGTCATGGCGCGAGGGCCAGAAGCTGGTGAAGATGGTACTGGGTCCAGTTCCCAGGCTTCCGTGGGAGGACGGGCCCCAATCAGCTGGCAGACAGAACAAGACAGGTGGGCCTGGAGACCTAAACCCTCTTTACATGCCACTGCATGCCTGTCTTATGTTACCATGTCATCCCCTTTCTTCTTACCGATAGCCATCTCTACCACCCTTAATCACCCTATTAATTAAGTCTTTTCTGCTGCAGCAATTTTTCATGTGGCTTTGTTTTACTTTCTTTTGACACAATGTTATTAAATGTCCAATCAGAGATTGCAACACAGTGCTGTTATTGCCACCATTGCTGCTCTAGCTCTCTTTGTTTTTGTGTTGGGATGCAGTGTTGGAGCAAGTGCATGCGAGCCATGAACAAGCTAGTATCTGACAATAGTCTCATCCAAATTATGACATGGCAGACGTAAATTTGCAAGTGTCCTGCTAATACTGCCAGTTGAAACTGTCTTTCACACAATAAAATTAGAATGAACCAATGGATGCATACTGCCGCAGCACTCACAGAGATAAGCTAACAGCAAGCATCTAGCATCTGTGGCAGAAGTTGGCAGTAACTGATGCCGCAGACATCCGATCTAAGTGTATATATATAAAAGAGAATCACATTATAGTTTGGTTATTAAAATGAAAATAATATTACATAGCTACCTGTCCTGATATTCTCTCATTGAGCCATTTAGGTCCTTCTGTTGGTAGAATCAGTTTAGAGATGAGTAGAATGAGAGAGGATGAGGCATCCTCAATTCAAACAGTGAACCGAAACAGTGTTGCTGTAAATCCATGATCAAATACAGTAGACTTTGCTCTCAGCAGTGACAGTGTCAAGTTATCTTACAAGTCATCTGTGCAGTTAGTTATTTATGCCTCTGACTCATTTCACTGACAACAATTTAATTTAAAATTGTATGGTACAGTGTCACTACTCGCTGTTCTGGAGCTTGATCTTGACTCACTGTAATAAATCTAGCGGCTGCATTTTATTTTTATTGTTGGTTTTATTTTATGGGAAAAATGTATTACTTATTCAATGATAATTTCCCACAGGTAATCAGAGTGGCAGCATTTTATTATCAGTTTCAGATTGGTTTCATGCAAAAAATGCACTGGACCTTTCAGCGATGTTTGTTCTGCAGTCCACATATCCTTGCAGATGTCAGCATCACTTGTCTGTCCCGGAGGATGTGTGCCTCTCCGTAATTAAAATGTAAAATATGTTCTGTACCTAAATGTAGCACAAATGGCTTGTTTTTTTTCTGTACCAACCTAGTCTATCTGACAGTTGGACTAATTTGAAGGTCATGTTCACTTGGCCTCCTGATGGTCACTTAATTTTCTGCCCAGGTTATTGCAGTGTTTTTTCAGAAAGCCTATGCCAGTGTTCAAACGTAGTAGCTTACAATGCAAGCTGTGCCTGACAACAAGTAAATAACTAGGATATATAAAATATTTGCCAAACACAGTGTTTAGGCTACAGAACATGGATACACATAAAGAGAGGAGTTTGGCATCCATGACACCATGTATTCTTGTTTTTGCGCAGTCTCTTTGATGTTTAGCCCATCAGACAGTAAATGAAGCATTTATTTCAGTACTGGGTATAGTGCTGCTGTTCTCTATAGTGCAGTTTATTAATGTAATTGGAAGATGTTGTATGTGGTCTCCAGTGCGTGATAATAGTTTGCGTGTCAGGGACCCACAGTGTGGCAGCCAGACAGACAAAATAGCCAGCCAGAGGAATATCAATAAATAAAGAGTCTACAACTTCTACTGAGCACACACAACCACAGTCTCTGTCTCACACCCACACTCTGTATATGTCTGTCTCTCTGTCTGTGCTTGCCAAGCCCATGCTGACTGCCAGTGACCGGAAGGAATAGAGATTGACTAGCTGTTTCTGGCTGGCTGCACAATTAAACGTGGTCTGATTTCCTGATGTTGCCCTCACAGGAGTGCAGGAAGCGCATACTCTGGGGAGTGGCATCGTTGAAACCATGTTCTAAAATACAACTGTGCACTGTAAACACCATTGTCTGCGTTAGACAGTGGTAATCCCTAATCTAGATTATGACCAGTTTATACTTCTGCATCAAAGCACCTATGTTGCTGCGCTGTAAGTGCTTGTGGCTCCTGTGTAGCCCACAGAAGCTGCCACTTTAGTTTAAGTGCACTTATAGTATAGACATTATGGAGCCAACTGGAAAAAGATGAGCTGATGAAGTTTGCAAACATGTTCATTTACAGGACATGCCATCCCTAAATTATGACGATTTCCAAATCTCACCAAATTAACAGCAAGAAATATCTCAGAATATTGGCTTTGACACCAGCAATGTGTCAAACAGTGCAGAGATTGTAAACGCAGTTGCTTTCATTTTTGCCTGTGCTTCAGTATGGAATTAAAGACTTAACATTGCTGTGTAGTGTGGTTTGGGTGATTTGTGCACAGACTCACCAACACAGAACTATAAATACTTTGACTACCGCAGACTACAACATAGCTACAGCAGCAGTTCATTGTAGGAGTGTTAAACCAGCCTTCAGAGGTTGCATGATCCTCTTGCCTCATTTATAAAGTATATTTTTTGCAGTGCACTGTTACAGATTTGCAGTTTTTAAGTCTGCTTAAGTCGCTTCTTATGTGATCTTATTTTATTGAAGCAATTTTGAACATATTCATGATAGATACTGATCATAGATAAACAGCAGCACTCACATTTTTGATAGACAACTACCAGTGAAAAACTCCAGTTATGAGTGTAACTAATGTCCTGTGATGGTCAAAACTAACTGTGATTGAAATAGAAAGGGTCATAAAAAAATTATAGCTGACAGTGATTCATTAACACAGCTTATATTTAAATTAATATTGTTGCTTCAGAGCTATAGGACTGTAACAAACTGACAATGAGTTATCAGCTGTAACATGTTACCTTTCTACAAACTCCTCTAGGTCCACCTCACCGTTCCAGTTCAGACCCACGGTCAGACTCCACCTGGCAGTCCCGCCCCAACAGCACAGAGAGGCCCCACAGCGGTACCCGGGGAAGGTCCAGTACCCGCTCTACCACCACACCCATTCCCTCAGCTGCAGCTCAGGATAAGGCCCCAGTGGCTGCAGACTCAGAACTGTTGTCAGCAGACATCAGGGGTATACTGGATGACCTGCAGCTGGAGTGCAGAGCTGCTGAGAAGGAGGACAGGGCCCGACAGAGGTCACGGGGAGGGGACGCTGGTAGAAGAGGCAGAGGGGGCTCAGGGTCACGAACAAGGGCCTCAGTCTCTACCTGGGGGGCTACCACTGCAACAGGTAGCTCTGGAAGAGCCTGCCGCAGTGCCAGCCCTGCCAAATGCCAACCAGAGCCCACCAGCGCTGCTGAGACAGGACAGAAGAAGCGCCACTATGACCCTGAAACAGTTCGCCTCTATATTGCCCGGCAACAGGAAGAGAGGAAGAGGCATCAAGTGGAGGAGAAGCGGGCACGAAGAGAGGAGGTGGAGAGGAGAAACCAGAGATTGCAGGATCTGTACAGGAAACAGAGAGGAGTAACTAAAGGAGCAGCTAAAGGAGCGGGCCTTGCCACGGACGCCCCTGTGGCTCCTGTGGTCCCTGTGCAGAGAAGACTACAGGAGACCTACACCAAACTGCTGCTGGAGGAGGCCCAGCTGGGGGAGGAGGCCACACACACACAACCTGCTGCTGTTCCTCCCTCTATCCAACAAGTAAATATAAGACACTGCCACATTAGCACATTAGTTATATATGAAAACCACTTTGGCTAACGAGTGTGATAGTGTAAAACTACATAATATCATGACATGTAAAAGAACAAAGAATTTCTGAGTTGTATATGTGGATGTGTGTTTTCCAGTGGAGACCGATGTACCAGCCCTCAGGAGAGTCAGACAAGGAGAACAAAAGACTAGAGCCCCCAAGGAGTCCCTCAAGCAGTGATATGTCTTTGTCTGAACAGTC
>OMLB01027874.1:0-12574 GCA_900302555.1 Myripristis jacobus | reverse complement strand
CATATTATATTATAGTCTTATACTGATATTGACCAGTGCATTAGTAATATATGGTATAGTTACAGTCACACATTCCCATTTTCTCTATATATCCATGCTACTTTTAGGACAACTGGGACTCCACAGAGCCCTTCAGTCTGGGTTAGAAGAGCGTGATCTTCTCAGGCCAAAATGTCCCACTGTCCCACCACCTGCATTCCCCTGACTGCACCAAGCCAGGAAGGAACCAGGTGGAGAACCTGCACTTGTTGAAGCGTGCATTCAACATTAACCTGTTGAGGCTAGGAGACACAATTTGGAAGAGGATGTTTTTTTGTTTTTTTTTTAGATTTGTGTTGTTTTAAATTGCTCTTGTGTGTCTCTTTACATTAGTCAACAATCTGGAAAGTCATATTTTATGTTCCTTGGTGGTTTGGTTGTCTTTTAGTCAGTCCAGAAGAGTCTTCATCTGAATCCAGGTTTCCAGCTGAGTATTGTAAAATTGCTGTTAATTACAGCAAAAAAAAAAAAAAAAAAAAAATTACAGTATGTTACCGTATACTTTTTACAGGGTTTTTCTGTATATAAATTACATATATTATATTAATTTTCCAGAATTATCTTCACACCTGTCTGCCACTCAATAGATTTCAAATTACTCAGAGTTGAAACCAAGTCAGGCACTGTTACAAATGACCCGAGGCCCCATCTGAAATTAGGACCTGAGGTAGAACTCTTAAGCACAATGTGATAACTAGAGTAATATTATTAGCTTGAACAGATGAACATGTATATTACCCCTTTTCCACCAAAGTGGTTCCAGGGCTGGTTCGGAGCCAGTGCCTGACTTAGCCCCAGTTCTTTGTTTCTCCACCGCCCAAGCACAGGCCAAACTGGTTCCAAACTGGTTCCAGGCAAGCACCAACTTCGAGCAGGGGCTAAACGGGAGCCAGAGAAAGAACCGATGACGCGACCCACCACGTCATTGGTGGGCGGGGTTACAGACCCAACGGGAACAGCGAACGCTATAAACATAGACATATATGTCTATGGCTATAAATGTATAGTTAAGCAGAAGCCGTGGGTTACACAGATTTTACAACGGCATGGAACGTGGCTCACGAACATCATCCCCGACTCACTGATCAGTTTCACCGGCTACAGGACAGTACGGGCACACAGAGACAGAGACGCTGCAACCACTGTATTCATGTTGGTTATTGTGATTCCGAGCGAGCGTTTCGCGCACCCACGTCATCACGTTTTCCGCTGATGTAATGACGCGGCTCTGACTTGGCTCCAGTTGGCTCTTGGCCAGTGGAAAAGCAAACCGGTTCTTTGTTGGAACCAGTTAAGCACCGGCTTAACCCTAACCCTAACCTTTTTGGTGGAAAAGGAGCATTAGACATGTGATCTCATGTGGTCACCACCCAGAGCTTTCACCCACAGGTGAGGGTTGGAAAAAGATCAACCAGTACATCAAAACCTTTGCCTTAGTTCAGCTCTGTCTTTGGTACCATGACTGCACAACTGCAGCCACTGCCCATATCTGTCAGTCGATGTCCTGATCCATTTTACCCTCACTCTGAACAAGGAGTTAACTTGCCAATATGCAATGTATCTTTCAAGTTCAAGTGAATCTTTTTTTGTTTTGCAGACAGCAGCAACAAACAAGTCAACAAGAAAACAACAACACCAAAGATGACTAAAATTACATAGACAACAGATACAACAACTGACTCAACACAGCTGAGTCAGAGATACTCCACATTCCCTGAACTCAGTGTAGTTCAGTCCACATGCTCTTCATCTAATGATGTCGACATGTGGGTAACTGAGGACAGCTTGGGCTCCTCTACAAATTAATTTCTTGTGATGCATGTATACACTCTTTTATTGTCTTGCAAGATAATAATAAAAGTTACCTCAAAACAACGGTGATTGTGGTAATCAGGGCGCTAGTTCACAATCATCAGTGCTTCCTCTCATCTTTCTATTCTTATTCATGCACTTAGCCTTGGACAAAACTGTTCAGACAGGACACATCTGTTGGTTACAGCTGCATAAAAGCTTACGTAAGATGCAGCAGTAAGGAAGCTCACTGTAACCTGGGATCATTTGGCTAAGTTTAGAACCTTCTCAATGGTTACCTATTAGTCTTTAAAGACAGGAGTTTATTAAAGCCAAGTGCTATAGATTTGTGTTCATGTAGTGACTTTCTATTGATTACCCTTGACTTCATTTTGTATTGCTCTTAAGTTCTTCTTTTAAATTCTTATAGTTTTTATAGTTCTATCTGTTGTCTTGCAGATGTGTAATGGGCATAGCTTGGCACTGAGTGACAACTCAGGAGTGCTTTTGCTCCGTCTCTACTCTGTATGGAAGAGCTGGCTCTTCTCCAAACGCCGGGCTGTGGCTCGGTGTGATTTATAAGCAGATGGAATAATGCCACTTTATAGAAAATGGTTGCTTTTAACCAAATCTTACTGTTGTAATCACATGACTTTCTCTGTCTCCATGTTGCTCTGTCCTTTGATTTTCTTATCTGCTTTCCTTCTTTCTCTCCCTTTGTCTGTCTCTCTCACTCTTTGTGTCCCTCTCCCAGTGACAGAGATTTTTGCTGATTAAAGAAACGTAGCACCTTACCAGTTGATGTTTTTTTTTTTTTTTTTTACTGTTTGGCTGCTTTTCTCACCCCTTCTTGCATTTGTCATTCCCCTCCACTATTCTTTTCCCTTTTCTCATCCCTTAATCTCCTCTCTTTCTTTCTGTTCTACTATCCATGCTTATCCTCTTCTCTTCTCCTCTTCTTCTAGGCATACCTGGTGGACTTTGACAGACAACTGGCTCAGGCAGTGACAGATAGCAAGGACTTTTAGCGCTTGTCTCGCAGACTCCTCCAGTCCATCATACGTGGGCATCCACGCCGGCAGGCACGTGCACGTGTACGTGGATGAGTGCCAGCACTTGCACGTGTCCATTAAGAAGAGGAAGGTCCCCCTCCCCGTCTAAGAGGTGGGTTGATTGTTTGGAACAAGACAAGTCAGCATAGACAACTCATTAATCAGTTATTATCCTTTAATATAGAAGTAATGCCGTCTACAATTAGTCTGCTCTATAATATTTGATTCTACTTGCTTACTGTTTTAGTAAAACAGTCTGGTTTACAATGGAACAGCAGGACAGGATTCACTGACAACAGGCTTGATCCCATTGTAACATTACTTCTGAGTGACTGAGCTAACTACAGACTAGTGTCACATTACTTCTGATCAGCTAAGCTAACTGCAGACCTGATGCAAGCGATGCAGCTCATCGTGCCTGCTGGTCCTATTGATGCATTGTTTATATGAAACATGTAATGTGATAACTGCAGTGTCTTCCAAATCAAGTGGCACATCTCTCACTGTGTACCATCTGATCCATGGACTTTCTGGATGTTTCATGACTGATGCTGACAGTGCACACTGGCTGGCAGTTCTTCTTGATACTTATTCATCTGTCCTAACAGAACTGACTTTGCTGACAATTAATTTATATCAGTACTTAAAGGCTAATTGTCCTAACAATGGCCCATTAGCACTGTGCAACAGTGGTCTCAGTGTCAAGAGGGAACTTCAGTGGGCTGTTTTCATATTAGTGCACCACACAAATACACCCTGACATGACAATGTAATTTTTAATTTAATATATAAATATTTACTGTGTAGGCAAACAAAAACATAAATCAAAAATTAAATTTACACATAGCACAGCTGAAGTTTTAGGAGCCAAACTAAGTTTGGCTTCACCCTAATAATGATTCAGACACACTGAGCCTGTTTCTATGTGAACAACTTGTCAAAGCATGCCAGCAGCTGGCGGCTCTGATGAAGGGGGTTAATTCAGCTAGAGCTGCTATTACAGTACTTGTGTTACAATTAAACAACACTGTTTTTGTGTTGGGTGTGAGAAAGGTTTTGTGATGTGATGGCAGAGATTTTTCTGTTGTCAGGTTCCAAATGGATGAGAACAAAGTTTCTTCAGTTTCCATGTTTGTTCATTTGGTCATTTAGGGTATTTCACTGGTCATATTCCACATAATTAATTATTTAATTAGATATTGAGTTAATTAGAAACGTTTATATTGAGTCACACATTGTTCGCACTGTTATGTTGTGTAAGAATCTTTGTTTTTGATTGATTTCTTTGCACCTAGTTCAGCTATTCAGTGTGTAAACCATTTATTTCTCTGATTTCTCTCCAGTAGTAATTCATTATAACCATAAAATAACTCTCCACTTTACAGCAGATTATGCAGTTGCAAAGCAACAATTTTACTGGTGTACATTTACTGTAGTTGTTTTGTTGTGATTTAGGAACCATTTGTATCATAAGAGCTATAGCACAATATTTCCCAAAGCCCTCTCTTGCTTTCGGAAAATGCAGGGCCAGAAACTGACTTCCTACTGTCTCACTTCCTCTAATAGAATGTTTAGTCCTTGTAGCTGCCACAGTTACAGTACATGGGTTAGATCAGGGTTGTCAAACTGGTGCCATGGAGGGACAAAGGCTGCAAATTTTTATTCAAACCAAAAACTCCACCAGGTGATTTCAGTGATTAGTCCTTCCTCTCTGCTTGGAGGTGGGGTGATCAGTGAAATCACCTGGTGGAGTTTTTGGTTGGAATGAAAACCCACCACCTCTTGGCCCTCCATGGCACCAGTTTGACACATGTGGGTTAGAATTTTACCAACAAGTGAAATACGACAATACATTGAACATGATGGAAACATGCATGCTGTATCAGTTGCTTTAAAGCTGTCTGGGATTCTGTCGAATAGGCCATGGTGCTCATTGTTGTCTTGAAAAGTGAAAAATGCAGGCTTGTGTCTCAAAAACCATCCATGCTTCTGTTGGACATAAGTAATGCCTTCTGAATGGGTGTAATACCCTGTGTCCCAGTTCCGTCTGTGTTATATCAGTGGGAGAAAATGACATTCAAATTTATCAGGTTAACACGTCAATTTTTTTAAAAAATGAAGCAGTTTTACAGTGGGTTTTGAATGGGTTTAAATGGGCCGGGGGTCACCTCACTTGCATCACAGACTGCTTTTAACACTAACGCAGAAGAGAAAAAAGAAAAACTCTGTGCGTGTGTGTGTGTGTGTGTGTGTGTGTGTGTGCATGTTGTATGAGAGGGAGACTTAAGCTAATGCAGCCTTAATAGGCACATTAGCTTCTTGCTCCAGCTCAATCTTTTGAAACAACTCTCAGACAAGCAAACAGGAGCATTAGCTGGCTATAGATCTCAGAACACACACACAGACTCACAGAGACTCACAGAGAGTATAGAGTTCATAGAGCTTTGTCCTGCCAGCTTGTATTTTATTGAAGAATTTGCTGTTAAAACTATTTTGCTCTTGCTGCATATATCGTTGCAGTGGCTGGCCTTTACTAATGAAAGGTTGTATTCAGAGTACTGGCAGGTATGGGCTTAAAATCACACTTAATTTAATTTAATAATGTGACAAATAGGGCTAATAACTTCAGCCAGAAAAAAAGAGGGAAAGAAAAGAAAACAGATTCAGTTTGACTACAATATAACAAAAGCGAAGTCAGAGGAGAGCTACAAATATAGAATTTCAGCAGACAGAGAGTAACGTATATTTCAGTCTTCCAAATGGCTTGCTGCTGGCAACACCTCCTGTGTAGCTTTTCAGCTCGTCAGCATATGCTGCCATGGCAACCAATGTCGTAATGATAGCAAATGATTACACTGTCTAAACACACACACACAATCTGTTCACTTGTAAATTACAATAAAAACAGTCAATACAAGGATCAAATTTGAAAAACAAATCAGATTTGCCTGCTGTCTGAGCCTTGAGTAAGATTGGTGTTTGGGAAATACAGTTTGGTGTGTGCGTGTGTGTGTGTGCGTGTGTGTGTTTGTGCCACTGTTCTTTTCTGTTTAAGCTCAAGGTCAACAGACATATTACCACCTCTGACAAGCAATAGCACACCCAGCCAGGGGACCAAGGACACAGTCTGCTAGCTGGCAGGCAGCTCGGCCAGCCCCCAATGGCACTTACTCTGCATCACTATATAGCTATATTGATCTGGACAAAGCAGTGGAGCAGACAGGCCTATTATGGTACACCATGTTGGCTGCTGTGGTCATTCAGCAGTGATGACCCATTCTAGCAGGAGAACTACCACCTCTGCTAGAGTAAAATGTGAAAAAGAAACACATTCTTAGAACAGGGGAGCAAGAGGAGCTGTTCATCCCATGGCCAGTGTTTACATTCTTGTTTACAGTTAGAGCTGTGCTGGGCAATGATTTTATGTCAACATGAACCCAACTTCTTAGTCTAAATCACAAAGTTGAGGCTACAGTGGAAAAAACATCCTGTCCCTATCAATTGAGATTCTATAGATTTGTCTTTTTTATCCAAAGTAATTTCAGGTGTGGTGACTGGTGGGGAATCATTTCCACTCAGGAAGTGACATTCTTTAAAGCTGAGTAGGTACAAAAAAAAGCAGTTTAGCTGGAACTTTGGTGAACAGAAAACATATGATTTCAGTAAATAAGTCTCAGAAACTCAATGATACCTTCATGAGTCAACAAAGAACTGATTAACGTTAGGCTAATCAGCTTTGAGGGGGGTTAGCAATGGGTGCAGCTTAACACAAACACTGTCAGGGTTCCCAAATGCCTCCACATAACTGTACAAAAACCAGTGTGTGCTATGATAGGAACACTGGTCAAAGGGAGTATGTTCTTGTTGACATTTTCCATGTCTTCAGTGTTAATTGGGACACTCCATGCATGTATCACAATTAAAGTTTTTTGTTTGTTTGTTTTGGGTTTTTTGTTTTTTTTTTTACATCATTTTTGCCAAACCACTTTGTCTCCTTCACTCCCATTCAGTGGCTTCAGCTCAAGAATACTTGTAATTTATTCGGTGTATGCAGTCCATCACATTGAATGGGCACGTTTACATGCACACCATATTCCTTTATTATTCGTAATATCCTCAGTATTCCGGTTGCACACGAGTCACATAAACATGTACCGAACCCGATTAAGGTCATATTCCGGTTGGAGAAAATTCCGAATAAGACCCCTGGCATATGCCTGTTCTAACCAGAATATTGTGCCATGTAAACATCTTAATTGGAAAATGCCCCGTATCGGAATATTCAGTTACGTCTGCGAATGCTCAATTCGCAAGGAATCCTGGGGCGTCTTTGTTGTTATGGTTACTGCAAATGGGGAGAACAACATGGCGAACAGCAGCAAAAGCCAGGAGACTGCATTCTGCCCTCAGCTAATGAAAGACTTAAATATCATGGAGTATATTGATGGGAGAAAACACAGAAATAGCGACATCTTCTTCTTCTTCTTCTTCTGTATTTCCAGCAGACCAGACGCCTGTAGGTGTATTGCTGCCCCCCGCAGGTTGAGTGTTGCATTAAATAAGAGCGTAGAATACGCCGAAACACGGGAATATGCCAAGTCACATGTAAACAGAATATTCCAGCTGCTGCAGCGCATGTAAACAGCTTATTCGGAAAATTACCTTAACCAGAATATTGACCCGAATCGGAATATGGTGTGCATGTAAACGTAGTTACTGAGAGTATGTCAGTGGCAATTTGCAAAGTTCATGAGAACACTAATAGCTGGCTGTAAAGGTGTCATAAAGTTCCAGTCACTGTTTCATATTAATATGCTCATTCAAGAACACCATGAGAACTGAGACAAGACAAGATGCTGGATTTGTCCTTTATGCCATTTTTACTGGCACACTCACTCTACATCAGCAACATTACATGTCTGCAGCAGTAAGGGTCAAAGTCAAGGTCACAGCCTCTAGATGCGTGATGTGACAAAATACTCCTGTGACCCTAATATGATCAGGTAGGATGAAGACATTCTATAACCATATCCATAAACCATCAGGCACATTAACTATTGTGCCTCTCTAATTACTTTAGAAAATGTCCAAATGCTGCTGGTCAGCTGCCAAAGTGGCTGGCAGAGTAAACAAGTCTTCCAGCTACTCATCAGCGTTTGGCTGCTGTCTGCTATTCTGCCCTGACCCTGTTGATCATTTCACAGTAAGGCAAGGCAAGGAGGTCTTTAATTGTTTTTTTGTGGAAAAATGTGCCTGACAACCATCTTTTTTTAGAATGAAGTTTCTTACAAAATAGTTGTCTTTTCTTGAACCCTTGTCTTTGATTAAAGAGAAAGTAATTTACAAATTGTAAAGTGCCAATAGTCATTTATTCACTTATTACCTCTGACAGTAGTGTGTGTGTGCGTGCGTGCGTGTGTGTGATTGCATGTTTGTGTTTTAGTGATAGAGAAAACACACCCTAACACATCTGTTGCCAGAGTTCATTTCCTTGGCATTTCTTTATCATTTAATTGGCAGAAGGGCTCATGCCCCTGCAAACACACTGCTAAGTCAACTTAGTTGTGTTTCCAGCAGTTTACAGGATTTTCTCAATGTGTATGAGTGTGTGTGTACATGCTTGCATGCATGTGCATGTGGGTATGTCTTTCTCTCTGTGTTTGAGTGTATGTGTATGTGTGTGTGTGTATGGGTTTGTGAGTTACACAAGCAATCAAACCAAGAGCTCATCAAATGCAGCTTCTCATCAACTAAATGACCACTTGAACCTCCATATCTGGGCAATATGATTCACAGTCAAATGTCAAGATTAGAGAGAGAGAGACAGAGAGAGACAGAGAGAGAGATTCTCAGTTTGTCAAAAATGTGAATTAAATCTCCCTGATTAAAGTGGACTGAGTGGTCGACCTGCATGTTTTTACTAATGCTGATAACAATTGTTCAGTATCAGCCAATTAATCATGCTGTGGTTCAGATTATTGGGACTGAACTGCAAATAATTACCTTGTGATTTTCTCTCTGATTGGTCTAAACATAATGACATCCTTGGTTCTTTCTTTGTTTGAATGCTTCTGTCAGGTAAAAGTTAAGAACCTCGCAGTAACATCCATGTTTTCAGACTGAAGCAGGTGGAATTTCTTTTCAGCAGGTCCCTGCTTTCCATTTAAACCAGAGATGTCAGAGATACGGCCTGTGGGTCAAATCTGTCCAAATCTGGTCAAATCGTGTTATCCAGGTGGATTTGGCGGGAAAGGAGAAAAAAACAACATATTTTTAATTTTTTAAAATTGAAATATTTGCATCCCATGATGATCCGCTATGTGTAATAAGCAAAATAAGAGGCTTCAGTGACAAATTGAAAAATTAATGATGAATGATGAATTATGATAAATGAATTAGACCTAGCACCACAAACTGTCCATTGACAGAAAGTAAAGTTAAACCCAGCAGGCTAGTTGCTGCTGTGTTCTGTTAGTTTAGCAAACGTGCTGTCAAAAAATGAAAGGTCAACATGGAATGTAGAATTTTTCAAGAAAGATGGAAAGGAGGTAAATGGATAACCTGCCTGCTATATATTTGTTGCATTTCTCTCTTCTGCTTTATGTAATTCTACATTATGTGTTACTCTCATGAGCCAGCATGCAACTTCTCATTGATTGGTGTAGACTTCAACTTTACAAATTTAAAATAATAAATCAGAAAGAAGAAATATCCATGTGTCGACTCAAATCATATTAACATTAGCAAAAAATATTCCAGCCCTCATGAGGTATCATTTGAGCCAGTGCAGACACCTCAACACCCCTGATTTGAACCAACACCAACATTTTTCTTTGACCAGGGACCCTCTCAGTACTGCCACTGTTGACGTCTTAGAGGCTGCTTTTGTGTTAAATTTGCAGGGTCACTCATTCACTTTCCCCACCGATTCACAGAACTATAACTGCCTTCCATTCAAGCAACAGTGGGTCCTCTAAGTCCTCTATCTGTTCCCATTGTAATCAACATGATCAACAAGTCACCAGCAGTTCATTCATTTTTTTACAAAGCAAAGCAACCACGAGACAGTCAACAAACTTCACAGCTTCTCAGCTCTCTGTAACTATTATTTGAAAGACTAGATGGATAAACACCTCTGAAATGATGTTTGGAGAATGACTGCATCCTCTATTGGAGTCAGTGTTGAGCTGTGAAGCCATTTTATTGCCTACAATCAGTCGGAATAGAGCAGCACATCAACCAAGCTGCTCACAGGGTCATTTTTAAAATTCTGTGTGTGATTTGAAGTGATTTTGTGCACTGCAGAATGATGAAATGTCCTCACTATATGACCTTTCATTTCACGTCTGTTCCCTACAGTCAATAAAATTTCATCACGTCTTTGTAAAACTGCACAAAAATCTGAGCAGGCTTTTGTGTGACGTCAACGAAAAGACAAGAAGTAAGTCTTCAGTGTCAGCACTGAGGCCCAGCTAGCTTAAGCTGGATAAACATTACAAGGTATATAGAAGCCTCTGTGGCTAATTTGCGCATCAGAACAGAGTCGCTGGCTGACTGGATATCCCTGAATCTGTATGCTGTGAGCAGAGCTCGGAGAAAACAGCTCTAATGTGGGATTTCAGTCTGATCTTCTAAATTAGCAGGGATAACTTAATAATGGCAAAAGCTGAAAACACTCTTATGGCTCTTTCCCGCTGTTTCTCGATCCCACTGCAGCAGGATGTGAGTTGTAAATGTCAGAGCAATTTTTCATTTTTCATCTGTTGCTGAAATGGATTCCAGAGGCCAGGCTGCGCGGCAATAATAGTAACTTGACTTTGGTGGCTGTTGACATTGGTTTTGTGTGCTAATGCACCCCTGAGGAGAGAGACAGAGGCACAGTAGGTGTGTGTGATGCAGCTCTTGGGTTATGTGGCACAGCAAACCTGTGCTTTCCAAATATTCCCAAAGAGGAGTTTCATTTTGTCCAAATCTGAACAAGCTCTGCAAAGAATTTTTTTTTTCGGTAACACCTCATGGAAAGGGTACATAAATTACTATGAATGCATGAATGACATGAAAAAGCATCAATTTATACAAATAAGACTTCATGAATTATCAGGAATATACAAGACTTAACTTACAGCAGATCCAGCACTTATAAAAGCACCTGATCCAGAGCTTTTTAATTATTAAAGAGCAGCTACTGCATAACAGCAATGTTTCTATTTCCTCAGGATTCCACCTAAAAATGCTGGTGACAGGAGAGAAAACGTGACAAATTTTTTAAAACTTGTTTCCCTCTGCTGGACCATGGCAGCAGGCCTTCTACTGCCTGGCTTTTTCATCCTCCTGCCAGCTGTGTGGGAGCAACATTCTCTATTTATCTGTTTCTGTTTGTTGTTTTGTTTGTTTGTCTTAATGTATGTGTGTTTTTACCTGTTTTACCTTTCTACCTGTTTTTCTTGTTCAAAATCCTCTGCATTGACAGTATCTCACCCATAATGAACTGGAAATCACAGAAAAATAGACAAAAAAGAGGGTGCTTTCATGCTACTTTATTTGTAATTCTAAAGGCATTTCATTAGCTTTCAAGGCCATTTTTGCCTTGAGCCCCTGTTCCAGCCCCTGCACCCAAATGATATGTCTAATAAGCTGCAGTTGGATATCCTGATATTCTAAATTAACTAGTGTAATTCTGACTACATCTGAACAAAACCCCAGCAATATCCTCCCAGTCATGCCACTGTGTGATGGTGCTTGATGAATGAAGAGAGTTTAGTGCCTATTGTACCACAGAAGGCTTGAGTGCACTCATGTACAACTGAGCATTTGCAAAATAACTGGGCAGAGATGAGCATGTGGTGGTATTACGGTTTAGTGGACACAGAATGATAGAGATTATTTGCCATGGTGGGATTTGATTTCCACAGTGATCATATAAAATATTGTGGCACAGCTTAATTAGTTTCATTCATCTTAGCATTGTGGCCTTTTCCTACTGTTTGCTAATTCCACTGCAGAGGGATATGACAGTGGCTGGAGTGTCAGTTTGATTCAGTTCAGATTAGTTTATCAGCACTGCAATAAAGTGGGTAAATTATGTGGTAAAAAGCACTGCTTAAACGTCAGGGGCATTTTTAGGATCTGGAAGGATCAGGGGCTAAGGACAAAATATCAGGGGTTGGGTCAAATGTGCGCGCACACGTAAAATTTTGCGTGCGCGTGCAGAATTTGACCCTATTTAATGTGCACGTGCAGAATGAAAGTGATTTGTTTGTCTTTTTTTAAGTGCTAATCTTGTAGATTTATACTCACCTAAAAGATTATTAGGAACACCTGTTAAATTTCTCGTTAATGCAATTATCTAATCAACCAATCACATGGCAGCTGCTTCAATGCATTTAGGGGTGTGGTCCTGGTCAAGACAATCTCCTGAACTCCAAACTGAATGTCAGAATGGGAAAGAAAGGTGATCTAAGCAACTTTGAGCGTGGCATGGTTGTTGGTGCCAGACAGGCTGGTCTGAGTATTTCACAATCTGCTCAGTAGGATTTTCATGCACAACAATTTCTAGGGTTTACAAAGAATGGTCTGAAAAAGGAAAAACATCCAGTATGTGGCAGTCCTGTGGGCAAAAATGCCTTGTTGATGCTAGAGGTCAGAGGAGAATGGGCCGACTGATTCAAGCTGATAGACGATCAACTTTGACT
>OMLB01027872.1:48742-87948 GCA_900302555.1 Myripristis jacobus | reverse complement strand
GTGTGCCTACAAATAACCCATCTAATAAACAGCGACTGGGATGAGGGGAGAAGCGAGGCAGCCCAGCCTCCCGGCCAAGCTCCACTAGACCAGAACACAACCACTTCAGCTGGTGAGCCTGCAGGCCACCTCGAGTGGTCTTTATAAAACTCGCTGTGATGGATTCACCTCTGGCCTCCCCCCGCTGTGATCCATCACCTGTCCTGCCTTTGGAGGTTGTAATAAACCTGTTTAGCAAAAGGGTCACTGCATACAAACAGCGTGTGTGGGCATCTGTGTGGGTGCTTTTCTGCACGCAGGGAGGAGGATGCAAACTATAGTTTCATGAGCCCTGGAGGCCTGTGGCGGCTGTATATCTATTGCATTACTGGCACCGGATCCAGTTGTGATGATCTGTGCAGTTTCCTCACAAATTCTAGTTTGATTACATCGTATATTTATACACATACATTTAATGGAGGTGTATGATACGGTCAGGCACAGTAACAGCGATGTTATCCCTCCGAGTAGTTTTATTGTCTCAAGCAGCTCCTGCATATTCCCTAATAGAGTGGTAAATCAAAAGCATAGAGGAGGTTGCGAGTGGGTGAGTGCTATGCAGATTCTGTGAGCCAATACACAGAGTAGCCATTTGTTTGTGAAAGAAAAACAGATTTCCCACTTTTGGAAGTGTTTCTTTGGCATAAGCAAATAGAAAATATGTTTTTTTTGCAGTGTAAAATATCTCATACTTAGTTCAATGAGCGGGATTGATCAGCATGATTCATCACTTGAGCAGGTCAAAGCAAACCCCGGCACCTGACCCACAGTTCATTAAGCTGTCTCATTTTATGAGTTCTGTTGAATTTGCAATGAATAGCTTCCCAGTCAGAGATGAATCATACTTGCATGACTGTGTTATGCAAAGGAGCTAAGATCTTAACTTAAGCTCTCTGTCATTTTGTCATGAAGCCATGGGGCACAACAATTAGCAGATATTGCAGATGTGGCTCGTAGCGCCTATACATCCTCTTGTGCTGTCTCCAAGTTAGCGATGGCTTTTGCATGGCGGCACATACAGGTCATTGTTACTCGGAGGTGAAACCCATCCGCTTCTAATGAGTACCACAGGGACCAGTGTTATTGGATGATTCATCAGACCAATGGTGCAAAACGGCCTCCATCTGACTTCCTCAGTCCAGCATGTGGGCCTTGTTAGGTTATATGTAACTCAAATGGAAACAAGCAGCTAGTACATGCAGGCTGTTAGAAGCACCTAAAACCACTTTTTCATTGCTTATATAAACTTAATATTGATTTAATCTCTTATCCTATCTCTTATTTTATTGCAAACATTTCAGTTTTTAAAGTAACTGAACTCATACATTTACACCTGTGAAAATGTATGATGTACCTTTATGGGGGTAATCTCTTGCAAGTAAAGTTTTATGAGAAGTGTAACTGTAAAGATAGGGGCGATTTCATTCTGAAAAGCCGTTTACAAGACCCAGCAAAGGCAGAAACCTGTTATTGTTGTTGCTGTTGTTGGTGTTTATTATCAGAGTCCATCAGTTACTGTAGGTTGTTATTCAGTTCATCATATCTTTCATTTTTGTGGCTTGAAATCCCACATATCTTCAGTGCCCTCATTTTATATGTTTGAGAAGAATACCACAGTATAACCACTGGTTAAATCCAGGGAAACGTCTCAGCAGAGCTGTTTGTTTCATTCCTAATTATAGGAATATGACCAGAATGACTTTAATGATTTAATTGGCCCTAATAGTGCAACTGAGTAGGGATCCATGAGTAAAAGAGAGGAATTTCAGTGAGTTGAAATCTTGAATTATGTTGAACCATATAAATAGCTGTGCCTGTGCATCCTTGTAATATGGGCACACTGCATGTAAATACAGAGTAAACAAATGCACACAAACACTGGTGGCTATATTAATTTACCGATTTTAATATAAAAAAAATAAGTATTGCTATAAAAGGTTTCTAAATGTTAATGAGCTCATTAATTCAAAGGTATTTTTGTTGAGTGACTGTCCCAGCAAATTGCATAGTTTGATTTCTTGTGATATCTTAAGATTTGTAGCAACAACCCCGCATCCTCTATCACACTCAACTAGATGATCTTCTACTTCTTTATTAAAATGTACTCAGAGCACTTTTGTGAATATATTTTTTATGTGGAACTCCTCATTAAGGAGTTTTACCATTTAAAAAAATCCACAGTCATTTGCTGAGAGGCAGCATATGGCCTCAGGCACATGCCAGAAGCACCTCCAAGACAATGCCCAGAGGCTGAAACCGCCAAAAGTCTCATTTGAATTTCCTCTCAAATATGTTCACTTCCTTGATATTGTTCATCAGTTTGTAGGGGATGACGTGCTGTCAGAAGTTTGCAGGGCGCACCATCATGGTCGTCATGGTAGCCATCATATTCGGGCCCTTCCAGTAGTACCACTTGATGCCATTGTAGCGAACAATACTGGACGAGCCAGGGTAGTACATGCCATTCAGGTTGGATGGACCGCAAGCCTCGAACCACCAGCCTGAAGAGCACATGCGGCACAAAATTCAAGGAAAGTGTCAGAATCAGTTGAGCTCAGGAAACGGAAATGTGTAGCTGTAACTCAGCAGTAATTTTCTATCGATGCAGAAGAGAAATGAAATGTACTTCAGGACATTTACAAGAGAGTGAGTAGAAATGTTTAAAGAGGGTTTTTTTATGGATTTATAGGCTGAGACAGAAAGAGATGAGTACGAACTCGTCAGAGGCTGCTCACCTCCAGAAGCGATCTGGGCACACTTGCAGGTGCAGCGGTCGTTGTCTCTGTCCTTGGTGCTGAACTGGGTGCCGGGGTGGGTGAGGCTGCCGGTGCGACCCGCTGTGCCGCTGAAGCCCTCGGCATGGAGGCTGGATTGGAATGAGGAAAAAGTAGAATCACGGCAAAGACAAATCAGCATGCTGCCCGTTTATCAGGAGAAAAAACATTTCGATCCCAGCTTGGGAGTGCTTTCTTCCTCAGTCCAGCACCCACTAAGTGATGTGCATATTCCTAATTTTTCCGGAGAAGAAAAAGTAGAGAAGTTTTGAACCATTTAAATGCTAAAAAAAAAAAAAAAAAAAATCATAAGCACTTCTTTGCACTGAAAATGTGGCATGATGACATTTCCCACTGCAGCAGAAAGAAGTAATTGATTGAAAACTGTTTTGTACTTCAGTACTCAGAAATTGTGCAAAACCTGGCTTGTCTGTGATAACCTTATGCTAAAAGACACCAAAGAGACGAGAGAAAAAGATAAAATGTTATTAAATCAAGCTTTGGCTGGATGGACCAATCAGTCAGTGCTGTTGAGGAGACAGTTTGTATTTAACTCTCAATGGCCACACCTAAATTAAAATATCATTATGGGATTTAAATCTCAATTGAGTCTGTTACAGTTACACTGTAGGGTGTATTTTTACATTAAAATCTTGCCTTGTACAGACAAGCAGAATACTGATGCATAACATGATGCGTGCTGTAGCTATCCTTTCATTCATCCTCATTGACTGTCAAGGTTTCAGAAATAGCAGGTAATCAAGTTCCGTGTCACCTGTAAAGCACTGCAATACATCAAACCATGTTTACTCCGTGCTCTGAAACAGCCCATATTTGGGAGAAATTTCAGGTGGAATTTTCATAACCCAGCTCTTCAGACCTAGGGTTTGAAGAAAGTGGAGGAAGAAGTCAGCCATGCTGTCTGCCCTCTCCTCTGCCCTGTCATCGTGTCTACTTAGCATTGGACTCTCCCCTGAGTTATGCGACCTCTCCGTAGCCCAGGGCATGCTATCTGTGATGACTAAATGAGGGATCTTCCTTTGAATTTGTAAGTTCAGAGGGCAGGACCACGCAGCACGGGGGCAGCAAGAAGGAGTTTGAATTGACACTGTGGAGACAAGAAAAATAGCACTACGGTGGCAAGGCTGAAATAATACATCAGGGAGTGCTTTGTTTTTCAGATTTGATCATAAGGGTTTGCTTATGTGAGGAACATCAGCAGTATTTCTTGGCTATTGCAGTCTCATTGCAGACGAGGGTCTCTGGACTGTAGTAAAGCAAAGAAATGAAGATTTACACAGAATTCATCTCTGCTTTTATTGCCGGTTGATATTTCGGTACAAGAGCTTCATGATGACATCTCTCAAGGCAAAGCCTAAAGCGAATTTGATGCAGATCTGAATCTTTCCTAGCACCATTTTGAGAAGTGCCTGTGGTGTGCACGTTCCATATTTATCACAAGCTCTCTGCACTGTGCTAGCTTTTCCAGTAAAGATTTTAGCATTAACAAAGCATTTGCTCTTCAAAGTACTCCCAGACGTATTAGTTCAACCACTCCACCATTCCACTATTCATGCCACAAGACGTCCCTTTGGAGGCTGCTGTTGTCTGTAATTGATTGCTGTCCGTTTGATCCATAACTTGGGTCAAAGACGACCCCGTGTAATGCTTCTCCTTTGAAATATCTTTGCAATCAGGGTTACATCATTTACTATTCAAGGGATTTTTTTTTTTATGTCCACAAATTATTTTCATCTCATTTTACTCTGTTAACATTTTGAATAAAGTGTTTTTTTAAATTCCCATCCCAAGTTTCCATTATATGGCGGCACCCTGCATGTCAAAGTGAAACAGCTGATTTTTTCATTGCTATATCTTAGAAGTGAACATGTTTTCTCATTAAATATATTGATGTGCTTAAATAATGGGGATAATTATTAATAATTGGAGTTTGATAGAGTCCTTTATTTATTTTACTGCCATATTTGAAATGGGCAACACTGTTTGACATGTGACAGAACAATTTCAGCACTTTAAATGTTTCATTCATTTTTGTTTTCTCAGAAAACTTTCAGTAGTGATGGACAATGGCATATAATATTTGTGCCTCATTGAAGATACTAATAGACAGATCCAGGTATAATTTATCTGTTGATTGATGGGCATTTCATTTAAAGTCTGCAGGGAAATGATTGTAGACATAGCAACTATAGATGGTGACTGAATCCTCCAGTATCTCTTCATTTGAATCTGTTTGTCAGAGTCTGAACTCTCATGCTGCTCACCGGGGCGATGAGAAACAGGCACAAAATAGATACAAACAGGTACAAACAAACGAGTCTTCTGATGAGTCTTCTGAAGTGGAAAGTAAGAATAAGTTTAATAAATTAAGGCAACAGCTGTGTCCCCAGCAGATGCGGGGTACATATTCATCACTGAAGAGCTGCTCAAATGCACCAGTTTAGAAGGCTGAGTAACAACAAGGCATGAACAAAGAGGAACTTGTAGTCTCTATTGGTTTGACACTCTTTTCTGGTGGGGGAAAGAGCTGGAATGTGCCTCTGTGAGAAATGTTTTTAGATCAGCAGTAGAATCCAAAATACAAAGCTACAATGGGGCTCAACAGATATGAGAATACCTGCTGCCTTTGTGCACTGAGATATTATGGAAATGATTTATTCAGCACGAAATGTGCTGAAGTCAAATATTTTCAAACATCAGAACATTTTGTGTGGTCCAACTCACTGCTCAGACATTTTTTTTTTCCCAGCAAGATGAATACTATAGCATGCCGTTATTTGCAATAACCTTACTTCCATTTTTGACCTAGGGTATGAATTCTATTGTGATTATATGTCATATACAGGTTTAATTAGAACGAGTGCCTACCACTGGCTTTATTTTGAGAAAAACTATTCTCGTCTGTGCCAGTGGAGAAAGCGGTCTGTCAGTGCTGATGATTAATGTATGAATATTGTTAGGGTTTTAGGTGAAGACCTTCCCATTGCCTCGGGGACAGCATCGGCTGCAGCTGAACGGAGGATTGCTTTGGCTGAGTAGTTGCATAGCACCACAATTGTGGCTTGGGAGATCCAATATAAACCTGCAGAGAAAGCCAGCATCCCCCACATGCTAATAAAACTAGCACACACTCAACCAGTTACGCTAGAGCATGATCTCAGAGGTAGCTGGCTGCATAGGTGATTACATTTATTCAGATGCCTCACCTCACACAGAGAAGATTATTGCAAAATAGTAAAATGTTCACTTTTGCATTCAGTATCACACAGATTATGTAGAGGAAGGTCAAACAAATGTAATTTGATGCACAATTAGGTGACTTGGAAAGCATACACTCGACATGGCTTTTCATTTTTATAATGAAATGGCATCAGACTCCATAAATATGCAGAAAACAAGAGCAAATTCCAGTTAATTTCCATGAAATCTAAACCATATTATTTTGGTTTGCATTTGTTTTTGTTCTATTTTTGGGGGGAGCATGGGTCCAGCACATGCACCCGTAAGCTCAGTGATCGCTGGGTGACTGTGGAGCTTTGTTTGAGTTGTCAGTTTCCTGGCAGGGGCAGGTATTGCTGAGCGTTCCTGTTATCCTCCAGTGGATGGGGCTACCCTTGGGGATTTTCAGGGGCAGCGGTAGCTGTGGTGATGGAAAAGAAAAAATGGAGACAGAAGAAAGTGGAAGCATGCCCTCCACTGAGCTCATCATTTTGAGTGACATTCTTAAAAACAGGCCTAGCGGTTCCTTCACTTTTGTGCTTGGTGATAAGAAAGCATAGAGAGAGAGGGGGAGAAAAATTTTGAACTGTTGATAATGGTTTCTAATTTGTCATGGTATTTAGAGTTTTACACCCAGAGGGAAAACGAAGATTGAAAGGGTATTGCTCTATTGCAATTATGCCTTTCACAGTTTGAAGGACTCTTAACAAAACTCCTTGCTGAAATACAGCACCTTCATTATGCTTCTATTCACATCAGGAGTCTGACAGAGTTTAAGAAAGAGTTTAACTGGAGGTCTGAGCTTTTAAACGTAATGATTTCTTCTTGTATTTTAATGTTGTGTGATATGTTTTATCGAACCTAAAGAGTATTCTTGAGACATACTTATCATAGCAGGTTATTGTAGCGACTGCACGGCTCAAATAGCAAATATTGATTTGAAGTTTAATTCATCACACACCAGAATGAAGTCTGAAAAGGCTGATTTTATATTTAGAGCTCCAGTGGCCCAATTTGTGCACGCTGGTGCGGTTACCTGTAGTTGCTCTCCTCTCCGTCGATGTAGAAGTGGTCATAATGTGAGTAAGCCTCGTTCCCCTCTCTGTCTCTCAGCTGGACGTGCAGGCTGTATTCCTGGGATCTGGTCAGCTTGTGGATGATATCATTCCCCAGCCAGTGCTCCCCAGACGGCTCACCAAAGCCCTGGCCACAGAGAGCGAGAAACAATAGAAGTATAAATACTCTAACAGGGGGGGGAAGATATGACCACACATCTGCCAAGTATTCTTGGAGATAATATGGAAATGGCCCTAATTTTAAGAAGTCACATATATCATTTTGATGGCGTAAGACAGTCCAGTGAGTATTTATGAACTGAAATACTCTCTCCCTAAAGTGAGGGACCCGACAATTGACTTTAATTTGTGATAATATTCTACCAGTGCATTGCCTGGAGCTGCTTCACTTAAAACGAGAGGTGGACCAATCCATTGTTTATCTGAACTTTTACCTTGAAATATGCTTTAAATCACAGCAGCGCAATCAGAGCTGGACATCAGCACGACGGCACATTTTACAGGGTAAACAGCGTTTTCTCTTGTTTTTGGCAAAGCAAGACAGGGATAAATGTTCACTATTGAGAATGAAATGTGCAAGTAGGAATGGATTTTTTTTCTGCGTTGGAATGCAACTTAAAGATAAATTATGAGAAGATGGAATATACTGAAATGGGTAAAGAATGAAGACGTGTCAAAGGTGCCTGTGAGTCGGGACGCAAGGTTAAATAATGGTAAAGGCAGACTATGCAGGGTGAAAAGAAAAAGCTGAGGAGGGATCAAAGCCCTCAGGTTCATGCCAAACCTAATAACCCATAAAATTAACCGCATATTTTTAAAAGCCCGTCTTGAATCTAACTGATGACAGTGTAAACAAAAACATAAACAATGCAGCGACATGCAATTATATTTTATTGGTATTTATACTTGGATGGGGAAAAGAGTTTTCCTGAACCCCCGAGGCATTCTATTCTTCTATTCTTTTGAGTTCTGTTTTTTGAGAATTGAGTGGCATTCATAATTCTTTACCACATCACAACAAGGTGGGCTGAGCTCCCAATTGAAACGGCATAGTCTGCCTTTAACAGGTGGGCGGTAGAGTAATATGAAAATGATTTCACAATGGCAACGACAGCATTAATTGAAATCAGATACAGCGTGCAGAGGGCATGATAACTTTGACAGACCTGTTTCGCAATGGGAATGAACGTTGTCACTCCAGTGGAGTTATAATGAAATGAGGTGTTCCATTCAGACGGACAGCATAAGAGGAGGGGCAAATTATGGCTTCGGTTAATGAATTTCACAGTGGCTGTCAAGTGCAAAATGTCACCTGTTTGACAGACGCAGGGGAATGTGACAGGTGAGTCAGACGGTGAAAAGGCCAAATGATTTTGAGAGCCAGATCCAGATGCATATGTTAACTGTCAGTCACATCAACAAGGATCTGACCTTGAAGACTTGATTATTTGCATTTAACCATTCTGCAAGACAAATTTTCTCCTTTGTTTGCCACTGAATTGTTCCTCACTCCGTCTGGCAGACAGTCAGGCAGTCTGTTTGTTATTGGTCTTAAGTGAGAGCAAATATATAGCGAGCGTCTTGGAGCATTTATCACTCGGCCAGCAGGCTTGGGTGCAGAGTTTGATCAACACTGGCCACTGATTCTGAGAGTATGATGTGTGGATCGGGTCAGTGAAGCACTTCAGTACATACGTTATCTGCCATCTACACAGGGCCCCCGTGCTCCCACGCCCCAGCTGGGGCCAAATATTTATCATCCACTTGTAAAAATATTGTCGTTGAAAGTTTTTAAGGCATTTTTTTCCCTCTCTTTCCCTCTCACTCTTTCCATCTATAATCACCATTTTTATGTCCTAGCCAAAGCTGGGGCAACACTTCTGCTGCAAAAGGCGAGAGACAAATTGCTACTCTGTTCAATCAAAAGCCCAAGCCACGGTTGCTCATATGCACGGCATGTAATTTGAGTCAATTGAAAAGGCTTTTGAGCATTTTTTTTTCTCTCTGATGTATATGCACAAGAGGAATACTGATTCTATTGAGAAAACTTTGAGTTTTGATTTAGAAAGGCATTATGTAAATGCAAGTCCAACCAAAACACAAAAATCTAAAGGTGTGAAAATAGCCTCGGTCCAGCTTGAGCACTGGAACAACTTCCCAATCTCCTGTGTACGACTGTATTATATCCAGTCAGCGCTTGTTGTTCAGGGTTAGTATCAGGAACTGCTGGAACCTTAATCACCAAAAACCCATTTCCCTAAGCTGGAAAGCATTCAGGATCTTGACCGTGGATAAAAACAGTAGTGTTGTGCGGGTGACTGAGGTACACAGTGTGTGAGTTTGTGTTTGTATGGATGTGTGGGAGTATGATGGGGGGGGGCGAGCGAGCGAAAGCAGGTGCAATAACATGGGGGGTGGTAGGGAACACAAGAGTGGCCAAATAAAACAGCCACAGGTCACCTGGGATCACAGGCTAGCCGGTATCCCACGCCTCTGCATGCCAAAGCACCCATGGATAGTTATTGGAACCTCCCGTCCAGTCCTGCTATCCAGATCCATTCTGCCAATACTATTACTATGTGTTAGTGATGCACCTTCTGCTGAACTCACCATTTTGTACTCCCTCCAACCGCGGTGGAAGTCCACAGAGCCATTTCTCCGATGCTGCAGGATGGTCCATCCCCCACCTCTTGTCTTCATATCACAGAAAACCTGTGGAAATCACGAAACAGGGTCATTGCAGCAATCTTTAATTTGTAAAGTAAGAGGTTGGGAGTGCTGCATCGAGTCAGACAGAAAGAGAAAATGATGGCAGTGAAAGAGAAAGTGAAAAACAATCAGCTGCTCTTCCAGGGTGAGAACAAACAATACAAGTCAATAAAAAAAAAAAAAGATTGTTAAACTGTCGTGTGACTGAAATCCATCTGTGAAAAACAGCCCAATAACCTGAGGCACTCTGATTGTGGGAAAAAAGTAAAAATCCTTTATCAATACTTTATAACGGGGGTATTCAATTAAAAATTTAAGTGGTCCGGTTACTCAAAGTTTACAAAGATCACAGCAAAGGTCCAAGCCATCATATCTAACTTTTCTTGAGATTTTTAAGCCTTTATGGATGTAGTATCGAGCATCTTTATCTATATAGGTTAATATATAACTATAAAATGTAATAATAAATAGCTTTCCCAGCCATTTCCACATTAGAGACATTGTAAAAGTAAGAAAAAAAGAAATAAGAGGGATTACTCACGAATTAAAGTATTAAAATGAGTTTCCCTTAAAAATAGAAATGAACATAAAATACTTTGAGTTCTCATCTGAACAGGATCGGGTCTTTATCCTGAGCAGTTATCAGTAATCTACCCGTCACATGCCTGTTGCAAAACTGAGGTAACATTAGACGAAACAAAAACACAGCTGTTACTTGATGGAAAACAAAGTGATTATTTTGAACAAATATGAATTTATCTTTTACACATCTTTGGCATTTTTCTTTCTCTCCTCCCCTTGCTTTGCTCTCTCCCTGAGTAAAAGCACTTCCTGCTGTACAATCGCTTTGGCTGGCCAAGATGGCAAGTTATTGAGATGTGTTATTTTAAAAAAAAACACACACACACACATAGGACAGCTATGAAATTTTAAAGTCACCATTGATCGCATGATCACATTAAAGAACATAAGAAACTGCACATTTCTGTTCCTCAATACTCTCCACTGAGGAACTTCATGCTTTAGGCTAGATGCTAGTGTATATATTTTTAAGTGGTTATGCACTTCCATGTCATGCGATGCCATATGATCATTTGTGACCTCTACATTTCACAGGTATTTTTCACAACCCATTGAAGACAATAGTCTAGACAAGAATAAAAGATTTGCACTTTTTTTCATAATCAAGTACCTCGGATTACTGGACTGTTTTTCTCACAGATGGATCTCATTCACAAGGCAGTCTGTCATTTTTTATCATCTTGTAATCTTTTATTTGTATTTTCCAAACGCAGCCATTACCAGCAATTGCAGCCACTCAACCATAAGTCTGTGTGTTTCAGTGTTCAAGAAACCACACCCTGAAGCCCCTGTCTGGTCTACAAGGAGAGGGAGAGTAATGTGAAAGAGCTACATCTCATGCCCTAAGGAAAGGAACCATACTGCAGTTTTTCCGTGTGTTGAAGGCTGCCTTGGAAACCTCAGAAAAAAAAGGGGGGATCCTAACATTTCAGGGTGACATGCATTGATATGACCCAGGTGGCAAGGAAAAACTAACATGTCAGCATGCTCTGTAATCCCCGAGAGTGGGGGCTGGAGCGATTTGCGTTTTTGGTTACACTCTGTTTTTTTGTTTTTTTTCTTACTTGGCTGTACATTCGTTATACATAGAGTTTGGAGGGAAAAAATAGTAATGGATTGCACCTCTTCGTTTACTTGAAATATGTACTTGTTGGAGGAAAGGTTTTACACATCTTAGGCATTTAAATCAGCATATCTCAGCCTCCCTCAAGCATTATGAGTCACTCTTAATGTGTGAAATTCTCCCTTGGGTGGTAAGATTAGATGCTTTCATTGTAAATGCAATCATTTTTAGCTGAATATCTGTATACCTGGTGGCCAAAGGGAGGGGTTTTATCAGTTTTCCTATACGCAGTGGAACTCTGCTCAAACAACTCGAATGATACAAATATTGTCAGTGACATTTCAGGGAAAATGACAATGTAAATAGTGGATTTGCTTGGTGGGTTGCTTAGATACTTCCCCGTCCGCCACACAACCTAACCTGACCTGGTGAGAGAGTCCTGCGGTGCTCCACAACTGTGCATAGATGCTGGTGGGTGGACAGCATCCCAAGAGATTTCACTATTTCGACATCTCAGCTGGCTATTTTCTGCTGGAAATGAGATGAGGGGTTCCAGCACTTTCCCAGAATAGGACTGCTAAATCAAGGTCAAATTGCGCTCAGGTCTTTTACCTCAGAAAACGGAGTTGAATAGCAATATGCTGTGATTATTCGCTGGCACATTAAGCTAATGTTCTGGCCTTTAAGGCAACCACACTGAATACTAAAGCGTGGTCCCAAAATAGAATTCTCAGTTTAAATCATTTCCCAAAAGTAGTCGTTAATACTGATTTTGACCAGATCCATATATATAATGTAATACTCCAAATCCACTTATTACTGGGCGGCGAGCAGTCATTTGGGGGCAAATCTATTACACAGCAATGCAAAAACCCACACAACTGAGGCATTATACGACTTCAAAAAAAGATATTGTCCTGATTATGGTAATTTGCAGGGGGCTTTCACAAAACCAAATAGTTATTTCTCAATAGGCATTTATAGAGTTTATAGAGCCATGCATTTAAGTTTATGAGCCGTGTGTGTGTGTGTGTGTGTGTGTGTGTGTGTGTAGTTCTTAAATCTGTGTAAGCCAGGCTCTGTTGTCTCTCAATAATCTGTGCCTCATATGATGAAGAGAATAATAACAGTGTTAGTAGCTGCCATCATGGTATTGTCAATTTGTCGACAAGATGATCCCACAGCTGTTAATCATCTGTTATATCTTGCAAATTAACAGGAGATGTCTGTTAGATTGCTTTGTACATAGCGACAACACTCACAAATTTGTAGATGGATGGATGGGTGGATGCAAACTATATGTGGACTAATGAAGTCCGGTTAAATTCACTTATTCAAATCACACGCTGGTTTGTCTGTCTGATCACATTTTCGCTATACGGCCAAATCTGCCTCCCTTACAAATATGTGCTCTTTGTGTCTTGTCCAACCGAGAAAGCATCCCATTCTCTGCATTGAAAATAGGGCAATTTGAATCTGCCCCACTTTTATATCCCGCCACCCACTTTGCCAGCCACACTGGAATTAGATGGCATAGATTGAAAGCAACGATGATGCGGGGAGCGCTAACTTGCATCTATGGAAACGTGCATTGGCCCCAGCTGGCAGGAAACACATGGCACCGATGCCAAACACCTGGCGGCTTTGCCCACAGGAAATGAAGAGGAAGAACAGGAGAAAAACAGAGGCTGCGGGAGACGGTGCCAGATAGCAAACTAAAGTGAAAGTAATGAATAGCAAAAAAACAAACAAACAAACAATATACACCTGTATCTTTTTTTCGTCCTCTTCTTTTTTTTTTAATTCTTCTGAGCTCTAACAGTGAATATCCCAGCCAAGACAGGTAGTTTTGATTCAGAAACGATAGCCTGCTGGCGTATGCCATGCTTGAGTTAGCAAGGACCAGCTACTTCAGGTCAGCGGAGGCTCTCCTTAAGCTATTCTGACTTAGCATTCAACTGCACACACTCACTCACCTTGGAGCCTGCAGGGCACAATGCTTCTGTTGCTTATTATTTTAGCTCTGTGTAACCCAGCATGACATTTCCATCAGCCTCCATGCCAAACGTCCCAGTAGAATACCATTACACCGGAACAGTTTGTCCTTCCAGAGTTTATTGTGGTCCATAAAAATGATAACACCTCTGAATGCCAACATATATTGTGGTAGGTTTGCATTACCAAGGCTGGAAATACCCACTAAGCTCAAAGAATATCTGAAAGTTTTCATATTGCTAAATCAGAAAATGGGATAAAATGTCTCACAGCAAAAGTTCCACAATGCCTGATGTCATGCCACAGTCAATTATGTGATATTTAGAGGAAAAGGCCAATGACCTTTAGAGCTTTAGTACCTTAACAGTCTGGGTGGAGTTGGGTAGAAATATGCTGTATATTCCATTCTCTGTTATTCCTGATTGTAGTATCTCCGCACAGTCCCTGAAACTGTGTGGCTCCTCTTTGGGGGCGGCAGAGATTTCTGTAAAAACACGCAGGCACATGTTAAGAGAAGGAAAAACCTTGTGGATTTTGCTCGTGAATCCCAACCATGTTCATCTGAGGTCCATGGATTAAAATCAAGCTTTGGCTTTGTTTGTGGGTATGTGCAATCTATCTGAACAATGCAATATTTATGCAAAAATACATTGTTGTATCAGTTTTATCCAAATCACAAAGTGAGCTGTAAAAGAGCACGGTGTCCTTTCCCCGAATTGAAATGCAACAGATGCGTTATTTACCCAAATTGTGTTGTACATGGACACTGCTGGGAAATATTTGCTGCCCGCGGGAAGTGACAAATCAAAATGCAGGATGCAAATGTAACATCGCATACCAATAGGGTACTAAAACCTAGAAAACGAACACAAACTGACTCCTAAACAGCCCTGACTCAGCATGCCATCAAGAAAAAGCTGCAGTAACCTGTGTCAGATGTTTTTTCCTCTCTTTCTCTTGGTGTAAAGCCATCGCAGACTGGCCTGGTTGGTAAACACGAGCTTGCCCTGTGCAGTTTTACCGAAACCACTGTACAGGACTTCTGGGTATTGGAGTTCAACCAGTTACTCTGCCATTTGCCAACATGTGAAATTGCCTTGGGCAGCTTTAAACATTGAAAAACCACCTCTGTCAATACATATTAGCCACAATGCCAGTTTATGTCTTGTCTTACCCACTGAGCACTAGACATGTTTTCACTATCATGTCTGTGCTCTAGCTCTCATGTAATCCAGGCCAGTTTTAGACCAAGTAGCGAATATAATATTATATACTTGAACAATGCAGAAACAGTTAACCATAAGTAGAAAGTTGTGCACCAGCAACTTTTTAAATGTCTTACAGATCATCAGAAATCGCTAAGTGGATCATTTGTATCACAGTGAAATGATTTGTGTGTCTGAAAGCAGTTGACCCTCCACATCATGCCTTACCATTGCAGTGGTTGACCATAGCCAGCAGCTGTTGAACAGTGTCGGTGAGTGTGGCCTGCTGTCTCTGTAGTAAAGTGCTGTTGTATGTGGAGCTTCCCAGTTCGCCCTGGAGCTGAGTGACCAGCTGACTCTGCCTCTCCAGAAGCTCCTGAAGCTGCTGCTTCTCACTCTGCAAGCTCTGCAGCTCCCTCCCGTACTGAGCCTCCAGTGCTAAGAACTTCTCCTCCAGAAAACTGCCAAATATGAAAGATTTATGTACATCAGAAAACATATGAAAAATTAGACCAGACTGTGGCAAATTCACTCATTTCCAACGCAGTTTAACATGTAAACACGCAGCGTGAGCTGCCCTATTTTTAAATATTTTAACCAATTCTTAGAATATACTTGAAGCAGGGGAAATGTTATTGGAAACATGTTATTTTTTTTTCCATTTGCTCTCAGGGAAATAGGATTTGGAGACTCATTACTATATTAAATGAATCCTTAATGTTGTGTTTCACTAGCAGGGAGGAGATGTGAGAAAATGAGGGGAGAGCTGAGGGAAGATGAGGGGATGTGGAGAGAGAACAGAGCAGAGAGGCACTGCACAGCTGACCATCCATCCATTCAGAATTTACCTTTCACAGCGGAGGCTCCACAAACAAATGCACATTCGTTCACACACTGTCTGCGATGAGGATGACTTATAGACCTCAGCTTGACAGTCTCATTGGGCTAACACCATAGAAACACCTGTACAGCGGCGACGTTCACAGATGGGCCCGCATGCTATGCCTTTCGATCATAGCCACGAGGCAGCAATCTGACAATGTGTGTGAGCGTGTGTGTGTGTGTGTGCACGCTAGCTCCACACCCCTAACTCCAAATGAACATCATAAATCCCTGCAGCATGATCTTTATGGCTCTGACTAACGACTCTGCAGCAGTTATTTATTGAAACAATTCAACCACCCAGATTGAACAAGCTACTTTTCAGGCCCGCGCTCACACACTCGCTCGACTAAACATGTATCCTCGGCCTGCCACTTTAAGCGCAACCCCTGCGTGTGCCCTGGAAGAAAAGTGGGATCAATTCAAATAAATCTGGATGGCACCTCCATTTCAAACGTGCTTTGTGGGAGTACACTCGATAAAAGGGCACAGCAAATTGTTCTCCTTTGTGGGATATTTACTAGGAGGAGCAATGAAAGTTAAGAACACTGCCATGATCCAGCTCAGCGGTGTCTAAACAGTTAAGGGGTCTGACAGTGCAAATATAGCATTGTGGATTGCATTGTGTTACGGGAACTGAATATGCTTATGATCACATTTATTATTATGGAGATATTGCTATTAGATAACTCTCTCACTCACTGTAATGTACTGTACTTCCTACTACACTCCCAACTAGCGCTTTGCATGTGATTCCTATGAAAACAAACATGTCTCTCTGCTCTTTTCTGTTGGCAGCGGTTCAAAGCTGGCTCGGTGCCCTTGAGGATCAGCAGCAGTAGCCCTCTCGCAACCGCCGAAGCGCTTATGTCTCCTCTCCTCCACAGCTACCTCACTGCAAATCTATGACCGCTGTAATCTCATGTCCCCGTTACGGCGTTTGCCCTTGCAGAGATGTATTCATTTATTTACATGTCAGGGCCATGTCGCTAACATGAAGGACGAGGGCCAAAGGGTCAAGCTGGGCCAGATGTGTAACAGGTGGTGGGGCTGGGGCACTGCGCTCTCCCAGTCACACTTGGTACAGATGGATGGAATGATAAACAACCAGATACAAGGAGAGAAAACAGCTCTCCCTTCACACCAGCCAGCACCCTGTCCTTAACCCCTGCATCTGTGGCTGGCCCCAGTCTGACCCTGTGTTCTTAGAGAGAAGAATGGGATACCGCTCCTCACATGTCCGGCCTGTCCATCCATCCACACATAAAAGCACACACACACACACACACATTCATTCAAATAGCACATGATCACTAGCTACACCTTTACAGTTTGCATCTATTATAGTATTCTCTTGCATTTAGCGTTAAAGCAAACTAACTAAACTAAAGCAAACTCAAACAATCTGCAATAACACACAATGATGTTTGTTATGGCAGTGTACTCACAAAACATGCAAATATTTTCAACATACACACGGTTCATTAAAGCTTTTATATGTGCTGTTTTTAACAACCAGGTCTGTCCTTGGAGAAATGCATTTTTCGTCTCTGACAGTAACGGCTCTGTTTGGAATTACTATAATGGAAGAAAAGCTGCGTTGGTAGTATGAGAAGTGATGGCCACAACAAACCAAACAATAAACCAAACTCCATCAGCAGAAAATCCAAGGAAAGAGACATCACTGCACTCACTGTTTGGCTGACAAGTGACCTCTGGCACCAGAGATGCCACCAAAATAAAACAATGAACGTCACAGGAAACCACTTTAGCTACCATAGCGATACCAAATAATAGTGGATCTGAGCTTTGAATTATGCCAGGAAAGGTCGTTTTGCCTGTGAGATTAATTCCTGGAAAAAGTAAAAAGTTAACAGGACACCTGTTCTGAGTAGTAGAGAAGTCTTGCATTATTCCTGCCATTATTCCTGACTCCTGCCTTTAAATTTTTTTTTTTTTTAACGTGCGTATATTCACCTGTTCTTGTCATTCAGGCGTGAGATCTCCTGAGTCTGCTGCAGAATATGTTTCTCCAGTCGGTTAGTAAATAGCGAGTACTCAAGCAGCTGGATCTCTAAGCGACTTGTCTGGTTCAACACCTGTAGAAAAGGAAAAAACAGAGGATTAGACACATGAATTATGTCTCGGTAAAAGTATGGGCTGTCAGGGGAGTATAGCTAGATGAATGACAAGTTGAGTTACTGGATAAATGAAGACGAAACACGGGGTTATATAAAGCTGATAATGTGTATTATTTGATCCTACAATAAAAACCAAAGAAGTAACTCTCTCATATGCACCTGTGCCATGTTTTGAAGGTTCAGATAAAACAAAAATTCGAACAAAGCAGCTGAGATATTTGTACAGGTTGGGATTTCACGCATCACATCGACTTTGCAGCGAGAGAAAGAAAGCATTCAGATCAAAACACCGCGATCTGTAAAAACAGATTGATAGCATGACTGAAGACACATCTGTGTTGTCGTACTGCATTTTATGTTTTAATTGGCTTGCTGTCAGTCACCAAGCTCAACTCATTGTGTCAGTCAGAGTCTGCAGAACCGAATACCAGGTGTTTCAAAGCACCGGTTAAAGCCTTTGGATCTGAGGAGTCACTGGGTTACATCTGATTTACATCAAATTGGCTCCCCAACAATTTGTTCGCAAGTGACATCATGTTTCCCCGTGCATAGTTACAACCCAATATTTGTTGGTTTGGATCGGTTTCAAAGACTTTCTCTTCGGGTCACTGAGTTGCTTCGCGATTGGCTAACCTGGGTCTCGACATCTGTCAGTTTGCGAGTCTGCTCTGCTGATTGGCTGAGGAGATTGGTCCCCATCTCCAACATGGCAGCTGTCTGGGTGTGGACGGCGTTCCTTTTCATTTCCTCCATCCCAGACCGCACATTCTCCTGGATGTAGTTCTCAAGCTGCAGGGGAACAGTCAAACGCACCGAATATTACTCAACATGTCAGGTTTACTACTTTCATTGTGGCGATAATCATATTGAAGTAGATAATGTCCTTATGTTCAGTGACAGCTTGATGCAGTGCGTAAAGCAGCAACCTAAAAGTGTAGCAGCGCTAGCAATTTGTCTCTTTGTCACCTTGTTTCTCTCAGGTGCTCCTTAACCCCATATGGCCCAATATCCCTAAGAAACTGGTCATTCATCATCATCTGTCCATCAGTCTATACATCAATCCATCCATCCATCAATCCGATACGATTTGCAGTTGTACCTAAGGCAAATGACAACCTCCATATTAATAATTTCTCATAATAGCGGAGGTTTAGTGGCATGATAAGAGCATGATTTCTGCACACAGGAAGGGGAGGCTGACAACATGATATCTGTGCACTGGACGTCAGGGACAGCTGCCCAATCAATCACAAGCACAGAGACAGACACATGGAGAAAACTCATCATATGTTCTGGCAGTGGTAAAAATAGAACACTATCCATCTTACTTCAATAAACAGATTTTCTTATAAATGTGGCCATTTTGAGCTAATGGCATAGAGAAGACAAATTCAGCCGGTGCCCAGGCATCACGGTTAAAACGCTTTCCTGTCATGAGTGATGGAATTTTGTTCGATGTTTAACAAGCAACGGCTTGCGCCTTGCAATAAAGCAAAGCAGAATATTGAAAAGAACGCATTAATATGTATGTCTTTTCTGGGGAGAAAAGATCAGACTTTACTCGTTAAACCCCATGACTGGAAAATGAAGTCTCTAAGGAGAAAGTATTCAAAATTATCCAGCTAATGAGTGGCTATCCATAGAAATCGAAGGCAATTCAAATGAGACTATGATTATTTGTTTTCTCAATAGAAATGTCCATTTCAGAGAAGAATAGGATTATGATAATGCATGACCACAAGAGAAGGCTTTTTTTCTGTTTTGTATGAAGTATAAAAATACTGATCCGAGTCGGCAAATAGAGATGAATCAGCAATTAAGTCGTTTGCTCGTGGTAATCTCTCTCTCTTTGTCTCTCAGTCCCTCTTGATGTGTCTCTCTCTCTTTCTCTGTCCCTCACTAACTCCCTCTTTCTTTCTTTCTTACAAACTCTCTCTCTCCTTCTCGCTCGCTCCATAAACCCATCTCTCGTATTTTGCTTCTTCAGGACACTTGAGACAGCGGAAAAAATCCCTTCATAACGAAGGTTTGTGAAGAGATTACCAGCGTATTAGAGCCAACTCTAAAGGAAGAACCAAAGATTCCTGCATCATAATCAGCCTCCCTTATTGAAGCTGCTATCAGCAGCCTGTCCAAAGTGTCCCTATTACACTCGTCTATGATAGAGCTCAGTCCAGAGGTCTCGATACACTCCATTTTCCACTGCCAAGGCATGGGCCAAACAGAAGATTTTATTGCAGCTCTGTCAGAAGCTGCACCATGCTGCCAGATAAATCACATTTGGGATGTAGCATCATTCTGTCTCATTGTGTCTGTGAGGGACAGAAGGGGGATCAGTGCTGAGGAAATCATAGGATTTGTATCACTTGATATCTTAATTGTCGAGCCAGTAGACGCTTTTGTTCTCAGTCCCAATTACAAGGGACGGGGAAGGAAAATCAGCTGGGTGTCCCTGGCATAAGACAAGGATGGGCTGAGGCACGTCATCAGGGTGTCACTTATCACTGGAAATCAATAGGACAATGACTTTAAGACGTGTCAAAGTCAGATGAAGGGGTGATTCAAGAACAATCAGGAGGAACAGACGGATATGGAGACTCGTCAGACAATGTGTCGGGGCTAAAGTGCTTCAGCGTTGACTTTATGAAACATAAGGAAATCGGGTTGTCAATCGGTAACCTAGCCACCTTGATCTCTTTGCAATATTGCAATAATATCGTTTTAGCATAATCCACACAGGCTCCCAAATGAAGAAACAAAAACATACTCACTTCTTCTTTGCCAGCCCCTCGGGGCAGAGGAGAGTGGAGGGGACAAGATGGAGGTTGCATGGGGGGAGATTTGAACAAAAGAAAACAAACACCAGTTCCTTCTCGGAAACACCAGAGAAGGAATCTAGAACATTAAATTCAGTCGTGTAGCCTTCATCCACTTGGAGATTCCTTTGAGGAACACGGTGGATTAGTGTGTGTGCAAGTTTCTATGTGTGTGTATGTGTGTGTGTGTGGGGGGGTGTTTTTCTTTCAATCGGTTTGTGTGGAACCCCCACAGTAAGGGTCACAGCATTGCAGGGGGGCTTTGAATGGGATTGTACAAAGTTTCTCACAAACACACGCGATCTTACAGAGATAAATGCCCGAAGCTGTCCGTAACCAAGTCCCCCCAAAATGTTATGCAGATATCCGTAATGAGCCTCGCAAGGTGTTGAAAAGCCTTTTCCACACAGGGTCACAGGTCAGTATTCTCCTGTGCATATCAGAAACTGACTCTCCAGGGTCGTGCTATGTTTGTGGTTGAAATCCCACCAACACTGCAATCATTTATGCATCGCTTTGGCCCGGTGGGTGTAAGGTGTTGAAAGGTTTGATTTGCATGCCCAGACATTATGGAGAGAAAGTTCGGCAACAGAGCTGGGCCTGCGTGTCGGCTTAGCCTTTCTCTGTCGATGGAGGGAATTAAATTGTCTCTCGTCAGCCTTCTTAACAGCTCACATCATGGCACTGATGGAGAGAGAGAAAGGCAAAGAGACTACTGGCAGCATAGCAGATTACAATAGCACCATGTCTGACGCTATTGTAATCTGCTGGTACATTAAGCTTTAGGCCAGGCTATAGATAGTGTATACACAGATAATGTGCTGCACATATACACAAAGGTGTGCAGTCTCACACACACACAAACACACATAGACACACGCGGTGTTGTCTCAAGGGAGGCTTCACTTGGGAGCCAGGTCTCCAGTTCAGAGTCTGAGTGTCAGACAGACAGTACACAAGGGACTTCTGTGTGTGTTTTTTATGTGTGAGTCCTTGAGTGTGTGTCAAGGCAGAGCGGGCAGCATAGACAAAGAGCTTGGGATATGGTAGACAAGTCAGGGTCTGAGATGAGGCACATTCATCATCTGAGGGAAGGAGAACAGTCCAGATAGAGCTGAGAGGGATTGAGAGGAACAGAGTGGGAAAGGAAAGGAAAGGAAAGGAAAGGAAAGGAAAGACAAAGCAGACATTTATTCCGGTGACAGTGTCTGAGAAGGAAGTGGCAGGATGCAGAAACACTTTACACTCAGTTTGCTCCATTTTCAAATCCTGAACTACAATCAACTTGTATGCCCTTGGCTGGCCAATCTAAACGAACAGACACAACAGAAATGCTTACAACCAGCCTAAAGATTAGTGTACAACATAAATACTCTGTCTGACAGAGATGCAGACAAGAATAGAGAGGAGGGTGGAGAAGGGTGGCTTTTCAGTCAGTCTGTCTCAGACAATAGCACGACGCTGATTCTGTACCCTGATGACCTTTGCAATGAAAACACTATTGTGAAGCCACTCTTAATCGCATCACTTCAGTTTAGTCATTCATAATCAGGCTAAATGGCACTGCAAAGGCCAATGGCCCGGAGGCGAGACATGCTAAAATGTGTCTCCCGTAGATAAACAAATGTTCCGTTGAGGAAATATGTTATCTTTTTATGTTAGTGGAGGTTTCTGTAGACTTTGGCTCATAAATGGACTGAAACATGTGGCAAGAGGGAAGTTTCTGCGTGCATGTATTTGTACTTGTTGCCAAGGGGGGGAACACTGCTTTTAGAAGGTTTAACATTCTGAGACACATTTGGCACTGTCTGATAATATTAGCAAACTTTTTTTTTATTTATTTTTTTATTTTTTTTTATCTTGTCTTCCCTCCACTCTCATGCAACAGGGATTTCTGGCATCCCAGTAGTCTTAAATACAGACACACAAACACATGTACACACACATCATGTCATGGAGCCAGATACGCATACGTTGAGCTCCAGGAAATCCCAGCTGAGCCCTGAACATATCAATAATGAAGGCCTGTCAGTGTGTTCCACTGGCATCCCATGCTTTTTTCAACTCTTACATTAAGCTTGAAACACTATTTGTAATAATATCAAATATCGCGATATTTGCAGCCATATGCGATACTATCTATAACATGGTCCCCTTCAAAGGTACATACTCAGACCAAAGCAGCATGACTATCCAACGCTGTCCTGAGCCCAGAAATATCCTGAGAGGTGTTGGAAATGTCAATTTAATATTTGCATCAGTGGGTGCAATTCTTAGTTGTCTGGTAATAATAAATTATTGCTATTGTGTTATTTGCATTTTTGACTTAAGTTTGATATTTTGTTTCAACAAATTGCTTCCTTTCCATTTGATTAAGAGAGTTTGTTAAACTGTTGTCACTGCAGCGGCGAGTTACCTAACAGCAGAACAGATGCCCAGAGTAACAGTAATAGCGTGCATAGGCAATTTTGATTACACATGACAGTTTTGATTAATGTGCAACTCGTGTACATAAATCATTCAATTTAGGAAATTTTATGAGCAAAATGTAAAATAAATTGATTTTTTTAATGTTGATGGTGGGCTGGATCATCAAAATATTGCAGCCATATTGAATAAAGTAAAGCTTCACAATCTCGACTGATATTCATCGCAATATTGTATTCTTTTGTTGTTGTTGTTTTTTTCAAATCATTACTTGATTAATTACCAGATTACCTTACTTGCCTTTTGAAATGCAAAACCACCAACATCAGCACAATAATCCATCAGCACACCTCAAGGTGCATTTGGTTTTAGACCTACCTTGTGTGAACACTGTATTAGCATAACGTTTGCATGATTTGATTCCAGTGATTTGTTTTTGTCATGTCTGTCATTTGCTTTTGTATTTCTTACGTGTTATTATTCCTGTGATCACTGAAAAAGAGGGCGTGATCTCAATTAGCCAAGGTGATGGTGATGATTTTTGACAAGACCCAAACCTACCCAAACCTACTTTACATGAAAGTCTGTTCAGGTAAAAATGTATCTCTGTGCATATAGTTCAGGTTACTCCAGCAATGGCTCACCACCTTACCTTCTGCAACCACAGGGTGTTATTTTCCGTGGCACTCTCCAGACTCTCCAGCTTCCTCTCCTGCCAGGAAGGCCTCACTGTTTGGCCCTTAGCCTGCTCAGGGTGGCTCGTACCAGGCTGGGCTTGTGGCGGCGAGTCCCTCTGGAGGGTGTCGCCGACCTGGAAGTCCTTCTGGGGGTGGCACTGCTCCACCTCAGGGAGGATGAAGGTGTAGCTGCAGGGGCCGTGCTGCACGTGGTGCCGTTGGGGCTCCGAGCCGATTGCGGCGGCCAGCAGGTAGGCCAGGTAGGTGAGGATCAGGGCCAGCAGGCAGCCCATCTCAGGGGAAGGAGAGGGAAGGGGAAGGAGGAAGGAGAGGGTGAGGAGGAGGCTGCTCCACCTGGCAGAGCTGACAAGTGTGTTAGGTGAGTTCCTGCTTTCGCTCTCCTTCCTCTCTCCTTTCCTGTCTCTCGCTAAATTGTCCCACAAGACTCTGACTCTGTCCTCTCCCTCTCTTTTTTCCTCTTCTTCTCAGTCCAACTCCTGCAGCTCCAGTCTCTGTTTTCTCGCTTTCTCCTCTCCTCTTTTGGCTGGCGCTCCTCTTTTGCTGTAACTCTGCTACAATAGGGGCATCCAGCGGTCTTCCTCAACGCAGTTCCTGCTCGCCTGCTGTTCCTCGTGAAAGCACACACACGCACACACACACACTCACTCACAGGAAAAGGGGATTGCTTCCTATTGTAATTCCAATGTTCAGCCGGTGCAGCTCGGTCCAGGAAACCAATAGCAAACTTCCCTCCTACCATTTATTGCTCTTCTGAAAAGTTGCTTTCCTCACTCCCTTCTTTTCAAACTGCAGGAATCCATTCGTTGGGTTGGAGGAGCAGGGGAGAGGAGGGGTGGAGTAGAGAGCGGCCCGTTACGAGATGTTAGCTGAAGTGGTAAAGCTTTTCAAGCAGAGAGAGTGGTGTACCTCTCTACACACACAGAAACACACACACACACACACACACACACACACCCTCCTTCAGCACATAATCACTCAACCACCCTTCCCTCTTTCACTTTCTCCCTCCCTCTTGCTCCGTCTTGTTTACAGGTTTTAGAGCAGGAAGTTATAGAAATGCACATTGCTCATCACAACAACTAGAAATAAGAAACTATTTCTTCCCCCACCCCTTCCCTTTCCCTCTGCCTCTTTTTCCCCTTCTCTCCATTTCTCTCTCAATCTTTCACCCTAAACCGCCTCTCTGTTTCTCAGATTTCTTCCCCCTATACAATTATGTTTTCATTCACATTATTGTTAATGTCAGATACGGCACCTTAAACATTTTCCAGTGTTATCCCCCGCTATGCTAGAAGTGATCTCACCCACACCACAAAAGAGTTGGACCAGTTCATCACAGTTTGCATGGACTGAGCTACATTTAACACAGCGGGGCGCCACACCCACCATATCCGGCGTGCTTTCAATAATATCCTGTGATCAAGTACTACTTGATCAAAAAAGCAAAACAAAACTCACAAAGGATAACAAGACAAGACATTCCCCTGTTACACATTCAACATGTTGACTGTCTGTTTGCTTCTTGTGATCAATGGGCCCTTTCCACTGCAAACCATTTGGCACTAATAATGGAAACTCTAGATTTTCCATTTGCCAAGGGTCCAGTTCCAGTTCTAGTTGATTTTTTTCACAAGAACCAACAAGACCCTGGGGGCGTAAGCAACAGACAAAAGCACTCTACCATGGAGCAACGACAAGGTGTGAGGCTCTCATCGCCATTTGGTCCCAGGATGAGATTCATGTGGAGGTTGGTGGAATGAAAAAAAAAAAAAAATCAGGATAAATAGGAAAATTTCGCTGCATTTTGAGGGAACTGAGTTACTCGTGTGATCCTGTCCAGTGTTAAACAAAAATAAAGAAACTGCGGCAGGAAAGTGAAGGATCACAACAAGAGAAGTCACATTAGATCTAGTGCCAGTGCCTATTTGCTCCCATTCGGGCTAGGTCTTGTTATGCAGGGGAAAAGTGCTCATATGCCCAGTGGGAAATGGGCCAATATTAGACCCACAAATCTCTTTCTCACTTCATCTCCTCTGCCTTGCTTTCTCCCACTAGTACGTGTAGGCTGATCCTGAGTACTCCTACTCAGAATCAAGTTGTCAGTGCCACAATAAATCCATAACCCGTTGCTTGCAAGAAGAACCCTTGACTGTGTCACTCTCTCACAGTCTTTCTTGGATATACCTTTCATGCACTGTTGAGTGTAATTCTCACTTACTATGACTTCTCTCTCTCTCTCTCTCTCTCTCTCTCTCTCTCTCTCTCTCGCCCTTATAGCTCATGCATGATAAGCATACCACGATGCCACTGTGGTGTGGATACATAACGACCCAGCAGCTTTAAACCCGGTGTGTGGCCACATCACTCAGCATACTAATGACTCCGATCTATAGTGCATGTATACACAGTAACAACTCTGTCCCCTACCCTCGGCACTCCTGCTGAACATGCATAGCATGATTGATTTCCATTAGAAAATACCTGTAAAATTACAGTCACTGCATGGCTGACGGTGCTGATTTAACAAGCTGTTGGTGACTTGATGCATGATATTCCCCTCAGACAAATGTGTGAAAAGTGAGAGTTACAGAGAATGTTTCAGTGCAGCCACTGAATACGCTGTGGTTTGTTTAATTCAGCGTAAGGCCTCCCATTATGGGCTATATGTCAAAATGGCTTGTATGTTCATTAACTGACCTCCAACTACTGTTCACAGCAGCATGAATTCCCCATAGTATGGCATTTAGCCATGGATAACAGTCACATGACACTTTATTTGTGTTCACTGCTGTCGCAGAGTTGTGAAATTACGGAAACTTGGATATGTATAATGCAATAACAATGAAAAACTGTGAGAAATTGCACATTCTCACCGAAATGAAATATACGCATGCTGCTGTTTTTATATGTAAAGCATATTTTCTCTTGGTTTGTATATGGGGTGAAATGCAAGATGGATGTAGCAAGTGTATTGGGAAACTGTATATGCAACAGAGTAATGATCTCGTGCAAACTCACTGACACTGCAGTATCCAGAGGGAGAGGTTTGAATTTGGTTCCCCTGCATGGCCTCTATCTGGAGAATAAAAACAGCACACTCACTTTTTACTGCACTTAGTTTTTCATATTAAAAAAAAAAAAAAGACAGTCTGAAGAGGAAGATGGGATTATATCGTTTTGGCACCGGACAAGACTGAGCAGAAACAAACCAAACGGCCATCTAAGCAAATCATGCCGGAGAGTCATCTATATAATTATTTATGTTGTCAGCTTAAACAAGCAAACTGTTTCACATTTGTTGAGTGTCCAGGAATGCACTATGTATCATATTATTTCCAGTGTTCAATCACAAAGTGGGGGTAAATATTTAATATAAAACACAGACTTGCACGCACTTACGCAACTGGATACAAAGGAAAGTGAGAAGTGCTCATTGGTGTATGTGCTGAGAGGAATTTGACTGCTTTCCAGTCTTTCTCCATAAAAACACATATCTGCCCATAAAATACATCCCGCCCTAAAATCTCATGATGTATCCATGCAAAGTGTATGTTGACAAGCACTGTGGGGTAAATGTGCCACAGACACTCAAACAGGCACTTTTTAACCGTCTCCTTTTGCTGCCTCTCTCTCTCTCTCTCTGTCACACATTTACACACACAGGGAAAGAAGAAGCGAAAGAGGTTTGGTGTTGGTACGGTCAGCATGGTCACGTCTCGAAAAACTGCGCAGATGGTGGAGGAGATGAACAACAAATAGGTGAAATCGCACCCGCAGGAAGTGTTACTGTTACTTAAATTGGAAGCCACACAGTTCTCAAATAACACGAGCAGGAATTCTCATGCTGAAATATACATTTAAGTTATGAATTTTGGGTTAGAGTATAGATATGATATATTGTCACACTGTCTTAGGAATGGGCAGGAAACGCCACATTTTAGCTTAAGTGATTTCTCTTTAAAATTGAGATGTACATTTCAAACCTAAACAGACTGTCCTCCATTGGAAAACAAAGTATGATTCATGTTTAAAAAAAAAAAAAAACAAAAAAAAAAACCTAAGGCCCATAATTCATAGTGTGCTGCAGCAGCTCAGCACTCTCTCAGGGGAGCTCTGGTTGTTTGGTTTAGTGTCTCCTGTCAGGCCAAGGTATTTCCCTCCGCTCCCTGAAGGCCCTGAATCAATCCGCCTGCTTGATTTGAAGGTGACATGCAGTCTCCCCTCCCTCTGGTCCCGGTAAAGCAGCTGCGTTTCCTCCTCCTCTCTACGTCTTGTCACCCACCCCCGTCCCTTGAGGAATATGAAAGTGACAAGGAGTTTGTTGGCAAACGTACGACATGTACTCCATAAAAATAAAAGTGATGCTGTTTTGTTTTTGTTTGTTTTTTTTAATACTGGATGTGATTAGGAAGAGCAAAACTTGTTTCCGTATGCTGCCAAGGCTTTTATTCATTTATTTATTTATTATTTGGAAAGCGGCCATGCTTTCTGAATGTTTTCACCTTGCTGAACCCACCCATGGGACTGCTGTTGTTCTAGTGCCGCGGTAAAGCTGCTGGCGGAGAGCATCCGCCCCGTGGTCCTGCCTCTCTCAGCGGGACTCATCACTCCACACAGCAAATCTCGACCCTCCTCCTCCTGGGCAGGGTACAGAGAATGGAGAGAGAGAACGGAGTTGCCCCAGATACCCCTTTTTAAAGCCATGTGAACGCCCCCCAAAGGGCCAGTCTGAACCACTTAACACCCTCATCCACTCTCGTATCGTCTGTCACCGGCAAACGGCCATCTGTTAAAGATCTGTTTGTTCACTGGTTTGTTATCTGCAGCTCAGATTAGCAAATGCAAGGCTGGCCTGTATGTCTCTGCACTGAAATAGTAGTAGCAGCAGCAGCAGTAACAATAATAATAATAATTGTAATAATAACAATAATAATAACAATAATAACTTTCTTGTCTCCACTAATGGTTTTTTTCTGTGAGAATAAGGCAACCAGGACCCCGGGGACCTGCTTAGCAGAGAGAACAAAGATTAGTTCCACTCATTTGAACCAGAATTGCGATGAACTTGGATGAACCGCGTCTGACAAACACGAGAGTGAAAAAGGTCTTGTTAGCCGAGGCTTGTTAAAGACTCGCAGGGCAACCGAAATCAAACTCCTGATGCGCTCACTCGCTCGTGGGTCAAGCCGCTTGGGCAAAGACGCTTGAAGATGACATAATCGCAGGCCGACGGCTCCAGAACAAACAAAACTCAAGCATTCAGAACCCAAGAGTGTCACTGAATTGTTAGTGAAATGTTATGGAGAGTGATTCACCCCTGGACCCCTTTGATTGTGTACACCATGATACACATTAATTTCCATGGAGACTGAGCAAATAAAACAGTTGGGCTTTCTCCTTCCCGATTGAGGCAAGATCTAACTCAGGCCCTCCTATCAAAGCAGCCATGCTGTTCCAAAGAGGAAATACCTCATGGCAAGAAAGATCCATTATTGACTATAAAATCCAACCTCTCTGCAATAAATAAAGCAATATGGCGGGGAAAAACATAAGATACTAATGCATAGCAGACAGAAGGGTAGACAGAGATGAAAGTCAGATATAGCAGTTTTCAGACAGCAGCTCAAGTCCTCCGTTCCACATGTTAAAAGTAGACAGGTAAGGATTTGAGTGATTGTGAGAATGTAGCACTTGGTGTGTGTATCGGCTCCTGCCAACTGCTCTAAACAGACAGTTTAACAGCCCTCGTAAAAACAGGAACATTAAGCAAAGCAGACCCAGATCCATCTCTTTCTCTTATTCTCATCCTGCCCCACTTACATCGTATTCTCTTTAATAAAATACTCAGCGGTGGAAGTAACTAATTACATTTACTCATGTTATTGTAACTGAGTGGCGTTTTTTTTTTTTTGTGCACTTTAAAGTCAGTATTTGTACCTTTTTACTCAAGTACCCTTAACTACATTGGAAATCATATCTATGACAGATTGTGGAAGCTTTCACAATAAAAGCTCGGTGAAATGAGCATGATATGATGGTTGAGTGTACAGGGTCCGCTCTTCAATTAACACTCAACTGGCAATTTTCACAGTGCACCTTTAAAAAAAAAAAAAAAAAAATCTAATTTAAATCTTGTACTCTGATGCTTTTATAATTATGTGGAAGAGATCACACCTAAAACTTTCACAGTACATTTTTAATGAGCTACTTTTTACTTAAAGTTAAGGAGATTTTTTACAGCAATACCTCTACTTTAATTGCAATTTGTGTGTATTTATAGATAGATAGATAGATAGATATAAATATCCTGGCTTTTCCGTCTCTTGCAGCCCTAGCTTTATAAATTTCCACATCTAGAATGCTTTTGCTTTCAGTGCTGTGCTACATACAGTGAGAGCTGCCTGTTATACCACCCAGGGACCATTATTCATAGCAAGCTGTCTCTTGTAAAACACCACAAGAACCTGTTGTGAGGCTGGGTGCAATCAATTAGAGCAATGAGCAGATGAACAGCGTAATGGTTATGTGTTTATACCACTGTTTGCTGCCTGCCCAATAGACTTTTTTATGGCAAGTTTATGTAGGATTTTCACACACTGCACCAGTGCTGGTGCTGGTGCTGGTGATGATGATGACAATGAGGGTTTGCAAGCTGTCGGCCAATATGCTACCACCGCCATGCATATTTCCCGATGTTAAAATAGATCCACTCTAGTTACCAGTAGTCGCTCTGATGCTGAACTGTTGCCAAACACCCATGAGCCATGAGGGAAATGATCTGTTTCATGCAATCACCGTGCATGTCACCCTTGCTCCTTTAATGCGTCTGTCTTCCATTCTTTTTCCCCCTCTGGGCAAAAGGTTTTCAGTGGCTCCGCACGTGATTCATCCATAATGCGCTTCATATGTGATGTATGTGTTGCTGCAGAAGATTGTCAAATTTCATTCTTCTGTGCTCTTGCATTCATTGATCCCTGCGTTTGAGCATGTGTGTGTGTGTGGTTGTGTGTGCGCAATATTTAGGCGGCACCGCTCATGTTGTGCAGCGGGATTAGGTAATACAAAGCATTTTACGGGTGACGCGCATATTGGAGCCAGCTGCTCTCCCCCAGCTATTCTCGTGTTCACTTTGTTGTGTGTTGAGAAGCAGGAAATCCGCCTTGATTCCCAATAACCCCGCAGTCGCCTCCCTCCAACCTAATGACACATATACACGTCTGCACGCTCCGATCTGTTTGCGCTCATGTCACCAATAGTGAGTTCCTGCGGGACTGCCGCCGCGTCAAGATTGGCTGCACTACGGGGATAAAAACTAGCATGCGACCACATGTGTTGTAAAGCGGTCGAGCTAAAAATGATTGTGTGTTTGAGCGAGAGATACGGCCAAGAAGACAGAGAAGGCGACATGAAGAGATTAAAAAAAAAACAAAACATGCAACTGACCAACTGCATGTGGCTGTGCATGTCTTTGCACTTGCATAAGGTTACATGTGGAAAACATGTAACATGACCTCTGACCCGTCACACACTCAGTAGTCAGTTTCCCCTTCCTGACAAAAGCACCTGGGTGCAGTTATCTACTTTGCACTTTCACACCCTGGGGGGTATTGTGTGTGTATATGTGTGTGTGTGTGTGTGTGTGTGTGTGTGTGTGTGTGTGTGATTTAGGCCCCTGGCATCCGGTTGTGGAAATGGCGAGATGGATTCTGATTGGAGCTCATTAGCGTCCAGCCTTTCTGAAAACTGAAGTGAATTGCTATGGAGGTATGTGTGCAACAGCTTTTCCCATAATAAACAAAACCTATATCACACTTTATCATGCATCATGTATCTAAATATGGTGCGGCACGGAGGGAAGTGGAGGATAGTGATGGAGTGGAGGCTTTGACCAGCTGAAGTGGAGCTTTTACAGCTCTGCTATGTTTGGTTCACAGCGAAACTCGGAGAAAGTGGCGGCCCTCGATATGAACGTCATTTTTCAGTGGCATCGCGCTGAAGTCGACACAAAGCAGACTCAAGACGGCTTCAGGAAAGCATCAATATAATATGTGCCTCACACAAACACACACACACACAAAATCTCATCTCATGCACACATAAACATGCTCAAACACATGCACCTACTCACACACACACACACATCCACACATGCAGGGAAATCTTGAGTGGAATCTCAGTGAAAGCTTTGGAACATTACGTGCCCGTGAATTATGGTTTTAATGCCCTGTCCATTCCCATTAGGCCATCCATCACACCGGGCTCGCTTAGTCATGGAGCAGTTTCATCAAGGAGGAGAAGAATGAGGGGAGATTGAGAGACATGTGCATGGATGAATAGGAAAGCAAGGAAGAGAGAGAGAGAGGAGAGAGAGAGAGAGAGAGAGCAAAGAACAAAGAGTGAAAAAAACGGTGGAAAAAAAAACAGGACGGATAAGGGAAAAAGAGAGAAGATAAGAGGTTGTGAAGGGAGGAATTAAAGGGAGAGAGAGATAGAGGGATGGTAATATGAGCTGGAAGGAGATAAAATGTGCAGATAAAATGAAAGAGCAAGAGCAGAGGTGGAGAGAGAGAGAGAGAGAGGAGAGAGAAGTCATTTAGACAGATTGATGGTGATGAGGCAGGGCTTGAGATCCCTCCAATACTGATAACCACTCAAGATTGCTCCATCTGAGAAAATAGGTTGTGTGTGTGTGTGTGTGTGTGTGTGTGTGAGAGAGAGAGAGAGAGAGACTGAGAAAGAGAGAAAAAAATATTTGTGTTTTCTCCTTTATTCACTTCTTCCTTGATCATATAGGCGGTTTGTGAATAGTGACCATACTTGGCTTGCCGTCACGTGCAATATGAGCAGTTAGCACATCCGCTGCACATGAAACTAAAACGTCAGTTCCAGCGTATAGACCCGCCCTTTCACTGTTCTTTGTTCTTGTTCTTGTTCTTTGAGTGCATTTACAGGAGATGCAATAAAATCAGAGAAGGGAAGTGCGGTGAGTGGGGAAGTGTGGCGAGTGCCCAGCGTCTTGTGAATGCGAGTAATCACATTCACGGGGTCTGGAAAACGCACACAATTACACACAAAAACACATAAGCGCGTCCCATAATGCAGGCTGATTTAGAATGTCTTGCTGTGCCATGAAATTGTTTCTGGCTTCTCTATCAAACATGTTATTAAGCCTCTAGTAGCTTATCGGAGTTGATTGGATATTGATTTCCATAAGCCTTAAATTGCATGCCTCCATCTTCCGAAACTGTTTTTGTTCCGTGACCAATTCTCTTTTGCTACAGATCAGGGACAAATGAAATTTCTTGCAGGGTGAATGCTGATTGATGTGTGTTTTATTTCAGGAAACAGCTATAATTTCCAACAGCGCTGACAGTAGACATTGTAATTTTCTTGTATAAATCAAAATTCAACTCACAGTTCTGTGTTTGTTGTTCATCTGGCAAGTAGACAACTGTACTTCCATGACAGCTGTCATCGATATCTCAATTTTAGTTTTGCACCAGCTCTCTCTTTGTGTATTCAAAGTCATTTCCTTTCTGATTTAGGAACACTACATGCTTTTCATGCCATTATATGGGGTGGAGGAGAGTGACTTTGCACTTCACAACTTCATAAGAACGTTTTCTACATCATAGCCCATCATAGCCCAGGGGTTTTTGATTTTTTTTTTTCATTTTTCAGACCCCCAGCTCAATTTAATTAATTTGTAGACCCCCATATGAGGTGATTTTGCTCTAGGGACCCTGATGTTAAAAGACAATTTGATTCCATAGGCCTAGCTGAACACTGAAAAATAGATTCTAAGTGATGGGATTAAAACGCAATGTTAAAACTACATTTTATTATATCATTACAATTTCTACTGATAGTGAATGGGTAGCCCCTCAAGGCTCCCTGGAGGTCTCCTGACCCCACTTTGAAAACCACAGCCCTCTGAGCCACCAGCGTGCTCCAACTCCTCCTGATGATGATGATGATGATGACGCTGATGATGGAAGGAAAGAACAGAGGGAAAGCAGAGGAGCCGCTGCTTCACTAGGGTTCATTGTGTGTGGTGCAGATCGGACCACCCAGCCCTTTGTAAGGATGGTGTGTCAAGTCGGATGGAGCCGTTAATGTAAAATGCTGTCAGCAAAATGGATCGCTGGTCACGCAGGCCTTCAATCATCTGTAATATGAGAGGAAAAGGTACGCAAACTTCGTCCAACATGTCATTGACTAACAGACACGAGCGGTGTGAAGGCCGCGTGTTTCTCGGTGAAGGCGGGAGGAATGAAAGAGTGGAAGATAACGAGATGGATGAAGTCTGAGAGGAGGCAGGAAGGGGGGACAGTTAAAGATAACCCAAATGAAGACAAGTAAGGATGCCGAGACAGAGTTCACCAGAGTGCAGAGAAGGAAGAGGCAGAACAGGAAGAGGGGGATAAAAGAACCCAAAGCCAAAGATTCGGGGTAAAGTTTGAAACAGCCTTATCACGCAAGAGCAGCCTGAGGGATGTGAATCCTCCACGGGACAGTGGACAAGGAGAGGAGGAGGAGGAGGAGGAGGCGACGGGATTGTTACAGCCGGCCTGCTCAGAGCAACCTGTGACGAGAGAGATGGAAACCAGAGAAGACGCAGCAAGCCATATGCTCATCCAGCTTCAGTATGTTTCAGAGAAACATCCGACGTTGTTGCAATAGTAAACCACCAACTCTTGCTGTTGTGTAACTCTTGTTACTTCATTGCAAACTGTGGTTGTGTGGAATACAAGGAGTGAGTGATAACTAGTGACACATTTCACTTGGACATTGATCCAATGTGGCCGCAGTCCATGGCAGCAGTCCCTTGCTGTGCTGTGTGTTGGAGCACAGGCATTTGTTTGCAGCAATATTTGAGTGTGTGTACAATGCTGCTGAGTAGAACCAGCCCTCGAAATGAAGCAATTTATTGGCCCTACTCAGTTCATTCATCTTAAATCAACCGGAAAAGATCCTGAGACAAATCAAGCATTCCAGCAGCCTAAATGTTACGGGGTCTAGTTGAGCTGAGATGCTCCTCTAACTCGTTAACTAGAAAAAATTAGTGTGTGATATATAATAGAAAACTGCCAGGACACTTTGAGAAGTACCGGCCAGACCGTTTGCTGGCTAGCTCATTGAACTCCTCTTTTTAGCTCTTTTAAGCAAAATTTCCACATAAGGACAGAATGACAAGTCATGTTAAAAACTCATGATTCACAATACATTTTGATTTTGGAGCCAAACTTGACCCACATTCATCCTAACCCATTCCTGCTGACTACATTCACAGCCCCTCCCAAAAAGTATTTATTTTCAGTTCAGGGCATCACATAATAATCTCTCGCTCAGTGTCGTAAACTGATTGGCGTATATCTAGTTGGATCATAACATCATGAAGTTGTAGGCTCAGTTGCAGGAAAATAGCGCAAATAAATCCTATAAATCCAGAAGGCTAAGAACTAAGATGCTCGTCCAGAGGAGCCGACCTTAATGTTTTCAAAAACTGTTCAAAACCTTCGTTCCAATGTGTTTCAAAGGACCGTCAGTTTATGGTGCATTTAAAAAATGGTATCAGCCTACACATTAATTTTATGATGCCCCGCTGAATCATCTGATATGTATTGATCGATCTCACGTCACGTAAAAATGGTCAAGCAAACCACAGTACAATGAAGTGAGGAACAAATTCAGAGCCAGAGTTCTGGTAATAAAGTCAAGCTGGTTAACTATGACGCAGAGCCAAAATGTGTTGCTAAATGCAATACAGATTCTCATAATTACTGCTTCATAATCTGTGCGCTCTCATCATCAGTTTTTGTGTTCTGCTCTGGTCACTTTTACCACTCGCCTGAATAGTCTGGCAATCATCAGTGATGATGAAAGTTCTTGTAAAACTCTTCACTTGTATTTTAAAACCCAGTGTAAAACTCTGCGACTATTAAAATGTTCAGACTCATCTCACTTTATGCCGTCTACATGAGTTTATTGAGAAACTATAACCTTTCCAGTATCCTGTGTGTTATTTATCCATCTTTTTTTTTTTTTTTTTATCCGGATCAGTTAAGATTTCAGGCAAATTTAGCAATGCTGTGTCCTGCAACTTCAACTCACCATTATTGAAGGCAAAGTCATGATAGAGTGTCCTGTGTCTTTACATGTGTTCTTGTTACTGTGATGTATGCGCTTGTGCATGTCTGTGTTTTCTCGGTGTGTGTTAAACTCGCATGCTGTTATATTTAATCTCATGATGAATGTGTATTTATCACCGTAGGATCAGACAGCCACTTGGAGGTATTTCTGTTGGCCGGGATCAGACATTCTTGGAGGCATCTTGGACTGATTTGTACTTACATACGCGTAAGCAAAAAAGACAGGCAAAATGCTACAATGTGTATAACAGCTTGTACCGACTGCTTGTAAAATGAATCATCCTCTGCTTTATTCATTAATTAATTGACTTGAGAGCTGATGTTGGAATGCGTCTAAGAGATGTCACAGCAGGTATAAGGTTTAATTACAGTCCTCTAACGGTTTTTAATGGTGGTATTGTTGGAGGTCCAGTTAGGCATGGTCTCCAGATGCAATCATTTGGATGACCTTTACATTTAAAAAACTGAATGTAAAAATTATGTTTGTATATAGTTAATTAAAGCCTCTCTTTCTCTTTCTCTTTCTCTTTCTGTTTTGAGTTTCTCTTGTTCTGTCCCCCTTCAGCAGATTTGATTTACATTCCTTTCATTGCTTCTCTTATTGTTGTGTTTTTTTCTTATTTCTCATAAAAAAAATAACCTTTTTTCAGAAAGGTTCTATATAAATAAAGATTGACTTTTTGATTATAAGTGCTAGGACAATAGTCTTATAGGATTCCATTCAGCAGTCCCACTTTTCCATTTGGAAACTAAACTTTCTCTGTGACTTTTTTGTTTTTCATGCTCATCACATTCTCAATTTGTTCTGTTTATCTTGCAGCACATGAGAAATTAGGAACTTTATTGATGAATTTGTAGAGTTAGTGTTCACTGCTATGCTACAACTTGTATCTGTGATGAAAGAAACTGTTTATTGCTACCTCTCCTGTTGAACAGTGACCACCTATGCGCTCCTTTGTGGATAGCCATGTCTTTTTGTATTTTCACTCTCTAAATGTCAGGTGCAAGGTGGTCTCTGAGAGTGTTTGGGACTGATTATTCAAGTGGTCCACTTAATTAGATTTAATTTGTGCAATTATTTGGTTGATTTTGAGTGATTACGATGAGAGTCTGTGATGCTTAGTTGACATAATGAAGTCTGAAGGGCTTTATAGCCAAAAAAAAAAAAAGGACTAGATGGAGTAGCTGTTTTATGAATATTGAAAATAGGAGGTAACTAACCAAGCTCTGCTATACAGGAATTGTTTTAGAGCTTTCTCTGAACCTATAATAAAATGCATGTAAGGCCTTTTTTTTATTAAAATTTAATACATCTTTTGGACCTCACATTTTACTTCAACACCAACATTTAGAGAAATTTCATGATCATGGATATTATGCTCAATGTTTACCTTGGCCATAAATATTTAAAATAAAATAAAATAAAATAAGAAAAAAGGCTTTACATGCCTTTTCTCTGAATGCATTCAAGGCCAGTTTCAAGCAGTGCACATTTTCACTTAAAAGTAGGATAGTCATACGGCTGAATGTGCTCCGGGGTTCTGTCTCCTAAGATTTAATCCCAGTGCGATGGCTCTCTTTTCATCATTTTATTTTTTTAGGATTGACTTTGAGTTCCTGGGTGTTACAAAATATGCAGAGCTGATCTTGGAGCAGCTGAAGTCCTTGTGGTGGTGGGATAGCAACAACAGGTCATCTGCATAAAGAGGAAATTTGTTCTCAGTGTCACCCAGGACAAATCAGGGAGCTGTACTTTGGCTGTTAACTGAAAAGTTCAAGTATAACCCTTTGCATTTCTGATGTACTGCTGCTATTTTAATCAGAATACAAGACGTCATTCAGTTGTGCTCAAACTTCCACCGAGGTTGCAGCTGGAAGTTTTGGCCTGACCCATTTAAGCAAATGTTGTTGTCAATGGTTGAAACAACAAGAATAAAATGTATTTATATTAATCATCAAAACAAGCAATATAATGTGCTTTACAAAGAGCACATAAACAAAGCAATAGATGATGATGCAAGCATGAAAAGACAAATATTTAAATACAAGGAATAACATTTTAAAACAATGGATGATTAAAACTCTAAAAAAAGATATGTCCAAGACTTTAAGTTCAGAGTCAAAATAAAACAGTAGAGTACCACAAAAGAGTTTTTTTTTTGTATAAACCCTTTTGATTAAAAGTGTTCAAAGGTAATTTAATAGAATATACCGATTGAGCAAGTTGCACACTGACGAGTGACCAACTGCTCCAGTGTGTTTCTTGTTATGTGGATGAGTTTGGAAACCAGCCGTTTGTGCTAAGCCCCACCCTCTTTTCAGCAATGTTTTTGTCTAAGGAGTGCTCTTTTCAGCCAATAAACACTGAAAGTTGGTTGGCGCTCCCTTGACGCATGACAAACCTCCCAGTCGGGCTTTGTGATGTTGCATGGAAGTGTGCGGAAACTGCAGCCCTGTTTACGTTAAGCCTCACCCGTCGCCATGCCTCTTTAAAAAAACGATTGGCCCGAAAAGTTGATCAATTCTTTGCTGGCCCGTGACCAGCCTTCTCACCAAGATGTGTGCCAATCCCTCCGGCACTTATTGAGAGATCCTGCTGACAGAAGGACAGACAGACTGCCAGATGGACAGGTGCAATCACCTCACCCTCTGTCGGAGGTTTCATCTCCTCGCTGGTGATCATCGGGACATGTTATTTCACACCTGGTGCAGTGGAGTTCTCCCATTCAGCTCTTCCCTGCTTTCTCTCTGCATTTCTCCTTCTCTCCCCTGATTAAATATGCATGTTTTGCGATAAGGATGTCTCCAAGACTTTACTGAGAACAAGTGTACTTAGATCAATATCAATCAGAAAACAATTTGATGCAATGTTCTATGCAGTGGAATTAAACACAGGGAAGCAAAACAAGGCACAGGATACAAAAGAGCTTGCTGTAAAGACATAAGAGGTCTTCCTAACTTCCTCTTGCCAACAGCTTTAGACCCTCAGTGTGGGCAAGAAAAAAAACAAAAAAACAAACATATCAGTAAAAATAGCTAAACATGCAATAGTTGCTGGGAAAAAACAGTAAAATGTGATGAGATAAGAATAACAAGACACAGAGAAACATGTTGAGGCAGATGGGACTATGGCGGCAGAGTGGACACTGGTATATGGATGGCTTACTGTGGTGTGTCTGTGTGTGTGTGTGTGTGTGTGTGTGGGCATCTGAGTGAAGGAGTAAGTAAATGTAACCATGTGAAAATGTAATCAACCAATGAAGGCTCCCTCAAAGCTTAAACGCAGGAATTTAATGTGATTACAACATACCTGCGTGAAATTGGCCTGCCTCCTGCAATGTCATGGTATCACTTCATTTCTCTGACTTCACATTGTAATCCCAAAGGACTGCGGCTCCTAACTATTT